>CAEFZX010029351.1:0-11453 GCA_903066825.1 Alfaro cultratus
TATATATATATATATATATATATATATATATATATATATATATATATATATACATACACACACACACACACACACACGTAGGATTCCATTCTCTGTGCATGATCCATGTTTCAGGACCACAGATATGGATCACAACATAAATCTCTTTATAAAGCATAAATTAGGTTAGGAGAAATCCAGATTTTAATGAATCCAATGTTTCTGAACTTCATATACAGTATACCTGTTCTACTATGACAAACTAAACTGTTTCTAAAGCAAAAGAGGGGTGCAAAGAACATTATACCATTTTCCATTACATGCTGTATGAATGTGGAACACTCTATGGGTCAGGAAAAATTGACTGGGTTAACCTCTGATGCTGTGGTATCGCTGTCTGCATTGGGAGCCAGCAGCAAAGACACTCAATGCAGCTGGAGCACACACAAGGAGAAAGAGTGAGAAAGTTTCTGCGTTTTTCCCGGTCAGTCTGATTGATAGTTAAAAGTGTGTCCGTGGAGTCACTATACAGAACAGAAAAACAGCTACCATCCACTAAACCTATTCTTGAGATCTTGCTAACACACCAGTGTATTTTTGCATAAAATTGGTTCTGACTTTTATATTATCAACTTCTGGGGTCCCTTCTGGGGTCTGTGCCCTTATTTGAACATGTATGACCTGTCCTGACTCATCCAATAAGATGAGGAATCCAGCTGATCAGCATTTTCATTAATTAAAATAAATATGCAAAGTTTTATAACCCAACAAAAAAACATGGAAGAATAAACAACTGTGCATACAGCGATGAATTTATTGTAAGACAGAGACGCTAACCAACATTTTTATGTAAAGTATGATGCACTATACAAAAAGTGGAAAGAGCCAGCATAAGTTACAAACTTTGGTACATTCTGGTTAATCAGACAGATTGTATAAGTAAGGGATGTTTATCTTAATGTAATAATTGATGAAAAATGGCATTTATAGTTAAATAAATGCCCCCACTGGTTTTCAATGACTGATTTATATTCTTTCAAAGAGTAAACAAATACAACAATACAAGAATGACTGATTTAAAAATGCTAATATTTATTATCTGCTCGGCAGAAATCTTGCTTCTCAACCAATTAGAACAGAGGTAGCACCTACTGTCTGTAGTTGCATGGAGGTCCATCTGCATCAAGAAGGATAAAAACAAGACACTTAGAGCCTGAACATAAAAGATCCCAATTAAAGAGCATTAACTTGCTTTTGCAAAGGAAATTGTATATGCATATGTTGCAGGTGATCTACAAAGATTGTGTGCACAATTGATTATAATTGCAAAAGTGGTGGACCATCCAATTTACATGAAGATTCTGCATATGGTAATGGAGAGAGGCATTATGGAGAGTGTAGGAGAGCGGAGTGGCCATAAAAGTAATATGAAGTTAAAAACCATGGAGTTATAAGAATAACACAGGCCTATTAATAAAAATAATAATACACTTCATTCAAATAAGTAACACCACAAAAGTGAAAACATTTAAAACTCAATCATAATTAAAGCTGTAGACATCTGTATTTATTTACCTAAGCCAACTCAATCAATTCTATTCAACAGTTTGCACATAGTGGAATTAATGCAGGATGAGGTAATCCTGCAGCTCCAAATTAGCATTTCTGGATGACATTTATCTATGTTTCACGCTAAACATATAAATTTAAGTATTTTATTGAAAGGAGGTGTTGAATGAATAGGACAAATAATCTAGGAAGATAAACCAAAAATACTGGATTACTTATTTTATAATCATCAATAAATCAAAATATAAGATTACTTATGTCCCCCAGGTTTTATGATCCGTTTTCTGCGTTAACCTGGAAAGATCTCACCAATTTATGCCAGTTTTCACAACATCAGAGTGGAGGCTTGGGCGAAGACTCGATGTCGGTGCTAAATGTGGGAGCAGTCTTAAAGAAAGATAATTTCCCAAGTCTGTCTCTTGCAACTCTGACTGAAGACACACCAGTTGCACCTCCCTTTCAAACATGCTATATATAGATGCCAGAACAGATCCCCAATCTGCTTTTATTTCAATAAATTGTTTTGTGGGTGTTAAATCATTAGATTTTCAAAACCTCTGCCCAATCTTTTGGACATTGTGATGCTCTGAATATGTTCTGCATACTCATGAAAGCATGCATGCTAAATAGTAATTTTGCTAATCTTAGTTGTACCTGTAGATCAGGTGTGTGTGTACGCTAGCAAGTTTGGGTCTATTAAAAATTCAGGCCCTAAGATAGTTTTAAAACAGAAAATATAAAGATAATTTTGGACATATTTAGCAAATTTGTCTCTTACTAAATAACATCAGCAATGCAATAGCTACTTCCAGGTCCAGGAAGTACTGTGCTGTGCATTTCAGACTTGTTTGGTACTAGTTAATTCTGCAGCAGTGTACAAAGGCATGCTTTCTTTTTTTAGTGCAAAATGTAATGAAGAAAGCATCATGTAAACCTAATCTTGGTAGATGTTCCATAAACTGTTCTTGAATTTATAAAGATGATCTGACTAGTAGTACACCAGTCTGAGGAACAACGGAAATGAGTAATTGGTGCTTACAAACACAAGGTCTAAATACATTCTCCAATACAACCATAAATAAAATTGAGTGCAAAAATGGTAAAGAGCAACAAGAAAGGCATTGGAATGCTCTTTTTACTCATACCCTATAAGAACTAATCAGACCCTTGAACTTTTTCTTCCAGCTCCCATGTGTCAGTGTTTTGTAGAGTAACCTTTTGTAGTAACTATAGCTGAATGTCTTTCATGATGTGCCCCTTGCAGCTTTGCTCATGAAGTTTTTTCCCATTTGGTACTTCGCTGCACTTTGACAAAGCGATTCTAATCAGGAGTCTTGAACTACAGTCCTCCAACTCAGGCTCAAGTCTCCTGTAACCTCAAACAGGTTTAGCTTCATTCATCAACTCACCAACTCTACTCCAGCAACATTGAACCTGCTGAAGAAAGCAACACTTTTGCACCCCAAGCTTCAACTCCCCCATCTCCAGTTTGTGACAGTAACATTAGGCCAGTTGGAATCAAGCGACACATTCTACATTTAACATGGTACAAATCAATTACAATTACATGGTACAAAACAATTACATTGTGGGTAGGTAAATGTGTGGTATTCACATTGACAGAGCTGATTTAGTTACTTAGAGATATTTTACAGAAAGTATATTGAATAAATAAATAAATAAATAAATAAATAAATAAATAAATAAATAAATAAATAAATAAATAAATAAATAAATACTTATTAATCTTGCTGGACTGGAAAAATAACTAGATCCATCTGCAGAAGGAGATGGATCTTCTTCTAATCCATCTCAGAAGATGATCTGAGATGGATCACATCCATCTCAGATTTTGGAGAAAAAAAATTGAAAAATAAACTCCATTTTACTTGCATGTAAACAACATGTATTTCACCTGGGGATCCCCAAACACCACTGTTTTATCACAACCTTGTGGTGCCGCAGCAAGAGGATTTGTCATTGTTGAACAAACAATAAAAATAATTGAGTTTTAATGGCTTTGGATGTAAGAAAAATGTATAAACACATCCTCACATGAACAAAATGTAACAAAGTAGTAAAGTACGGCGTTCCCCAAGACTCAATTTTAGGTCCTATTTAGTTTATTTTATATTTATTGCCTCTTGGTCAGATTTTCAATAAAGTTAACGTTTACTTTCATTGCTTTGCGGCTGACGTCCAGATTTATATGCCCCTTAAACTATAAAATGGTAAAAATGAATCTCTTCAGCTATTGATAGATTGTTTAGCTGAAGTCAAATCTTGGATGGAACAAAACTTTCTTCACCTCAAAGTAAAACTCGAGTTTTATTATTTGGTCAAAACCTTCACACTACAAATCCATTCTTGGTTCTTTAGCTCGGTTTTGTAAATGTTGGAGCCTATTAAGAATTAGATTAATTTATTTTTGCTAAAGTATTAATGTTACAGATCTAGTTATGTAAATGGTAGATATATTGTTGTTTATTTATTTGTTTTGCTTAGACCCTCCTCCTTGTCAGTCAGCCTCCTGATGTGATTAATAAGCAGAAGCAGCTGGAAGCAGGGGTTGATCTGATTGTTTGGTGAAGGAGTGAGGAGTGACAGTTTTTCTACCACACCAATTAATGTTTATATTTCTATTTTTTGTAAAGTCAACTCAGAGAATATTTCTGTTATATTTATAAGAAAAGAAAACACACTTTTTTGAAACACAAAACTTCTCCATGAGTGCTTTTGTTTTGGGTGAGTAGAGGGACCTCCTCCTGGGGACTACTCTGGCGGTTTTTGATTAAGTTGAGCTGGTCGACTGCAAGAGTAGCCGGAACAGTAAGACCTCAACTTGGAATCTTGGTTTTACTTTTGATAGCTGTTTAAAGCTAGATAAACAAGTTAACTCTGTCGTTAAATCAAGTTTTTATCACCTGCGGATTTTAGCAAAAGTTAAATCTTATTTTAGTTTTAAGGACTTTGAAGGACTTATCAAGGTCTTCATTACAACTCGTTTGGATTATTGCAATTCATTATATAGTGGCATGGATAAATCGCTGATGCACCGACTTCAAATGATCCAGAACGCAGCGACACGGCTTCTTACAGGAACCAGGAAGCGTGACCATATAAGGCTATACTGGCCTCTTTACGCTGGCTGCCCGTCTTTTATCGAATAGATTTTAAGATTCTTTTATTAACTTATAAAGTTTTAAATGGGTTAGCTGCCCCTTATCTTTGGGACCTTTTAAAATTTCAGTCTGTGTCCACAATCCTACGATCAAATAATTAGCTATTACTGACAGTTTCTCGGACCCGACTTAAGAGGAAAGGAGATCGGGCTTTTCTGTTGTTTCTATTCTATGGAACTGACCTTTCCAAATTCGATCTGCCCACAGCCTGGATCATTTTAAATCACTTCTCAAAACTCATTCTTATTCTTTGGCTTTTATTTGAAGTAGTGTTTTGATACTCTGTTTTTATCAATTTGTGTTGTCGTTCTTGTACAGCACTTTGGTGCAGTTTTACACCTGTTTTTAAAGTGCTATATAAATAAATTTGACATTGAGAAAGTATTTATTTTCAACATTTTCAACAACAAAGGGACAATACAGAAACTTTATGAGAAAGAAAAACAAAGCTAAAATGTTGAAGAACCATCTTTAACTGCAATAGAAGCTATTTTAGTTTAACTGACTCTCATATCAATCTGGAGAGATTCTGTTTTACAGCATTACTTCTGCCCATTACAGTGGACCAAGCATAAACTTTGGATGGAACCATGGTGAATTCAATGACTGCTGGATCCTCAGGCTCTGTCCCATAGAACTCCACGGTGAAGTTTACTTTATTTCCATTTTTGCTCCATTCAGTTGCAGAACTGCAAACCTGAGTGATGATCTTTCCCTTCAGAGAAGACCACCCCCTATTTATTCTCCTTTAGAAATTAACATGCCCATGTTATCTGTAAAATCAATACATTTTTATTAATATTTTACTAGAGTTTTGCAAAGATGACTTAAAGAGGACATATGGTGCAAAATCCCCCTTTTCAACCCCTAAATAAATTTTTTGCATACTTTGGGTAAAAAAAAAAAAAAATTACATTTATTCTCTCCCAGTGCTGCATAGATATCTTTATATTCCCCCCCCAAAATAGTTCTTTATATTTTTCTTTATTGCCTATAACATTTTCTTGTCTGTGTCACTGCATTTGCTGTGGAACTGCAAATGTGGTGATAAGGTTATGACTTCTGACTAATCAGTTTGCTGAAGTTGCAAGTAGACAAGTGAAAATGTTCAGTTCTAGCGTGTATTCATAAACACGATTGCCCTCCGGCATCCAAGCCTCTTCAATGTGTCTAATTAAATGTAATTTTTCTCAGAAAAAGGAAACTGCATCGGAGGATTAGTGGGGAAAGTTTGTTTGCACAGAGCACTGAGGGATGAGTGGTTCAGTAACCACCACCAATATGAAGAGGGATTTTCTGAAAGACTTCGTCTGATTGAGGGTCAGCTCCTTCTCTCTATAGAAACAAGGGACACAGCAAAGAGGCAAGCTCCAAATAATGCTAAAATGACAACAAAGCTTATTTTAGACATGAATTTTGTGGTGATGTCTTGGTCATTGGTTTGATTAGTCATTGTGCCATCTGCTTTTAGCTGCCTTCTTCAGGATATAACTGTACTGCGTGTTTGGAATTTGGCTTTGTTTTTGCCGTTTTTGTCTTGGGGAACACATGATCCTGTTACCTAACTCATTAATTATGTTGAGCATTTGTTTAATTCATCCATATTGTGGTAGCATTAAAATTTTAATAGATGTATATGACATGCATGGACATTATGGTTAAACTACGCTCCACATTGTATGGATGGAGAGGGTGTAAATAGAGAATAAAACCATTGCAATGTATTCGTCTGAAGGAAAGGCTCTGGTGGTTTGTCTTTCTATTATCCTTCTCCGGGTCAGACTCTGGCTCCAGTATCCAAGATTGGATGGACAAATCTTTTGTTGTTGACACCTTTAATAAACTTGGGAATAAAAAGTTTCTCCGTTGGTAGATAACTGTATTGCTGGTATCAAACTACAAAAAGGGCAGAATGGTGTGGATCACAGAATGCCCTGGAAGAGGCAGGGCATGAAATGTCTCATTCACATTTTAAAAACCCAGCAAAAGTCTGTGGAGCTACAATAATGAGGAATTCAGACCAAAGAATTGCAGTTCTACTTTTTAAGAGAATGATTTAGATGTGAAAAAGAAGGGTTTGAAATGATATATCCACTTTAAAGGTTTCCGTTTGTGGATGATTTTCTCCACAAATTAAATTATGATCTTCAAATGCACTTTTGCGCAAAGGAATTAAATACGTTTTGCTTTTTCTCACAACATGGCTGTGACAGGATGAAATAAAACAATATTTTCTAAAACAATTAAATGCTCTTACTACTTTTGATCACAGTGAAAATCAAACTTTTCGAAAATAAAATTATTCCACATATGAGTAACAATGTGATTTGGAAAATATCTTATAATCCTGAGATTTATAGAGAGCTGCTATTGTCTGTAGCTCTGAGCAAATTACATTGTTGAAAATATAGATGTATATGTATATGATTAACTGATACATTGATGCATCAGTTAATCAATGCTTTTGATGTCTGTCTCTAACTGTAGCTTGTTTTCCTGTTAAAGAATTCACAATGCACTCAATTCTTCCAAAGGCAATCCCAGCATTGGCTTTGATGAGGATCCAATTATTTACAGTTAATTATAGTGTGTATTACACACTGAAGGATGTATGAAGACGTTTTAAATCTAATGGAAAGGAGGTTTTACATCATGACATGAGAAAATTCAAATTCCATCTAATGTTCATTTCAACCAATTAACACAATTATATTGATGAAATATTTTGAAGGCTAAGGTTCTGGGCAGATCCCTAAGACAGATCCCTCCGAGAAAGAAAATCCCCTATTGTCATGGAAAATACTGAAATTTAATACAAAATCTCCTAACTACAATCCAAAATCAACTGTTAGCTTTTAGGTTCAATTAGAAATTCACACAAATGTTTGCAATACAGCATAAAGAACTCTAAATGATTTCGAAATCTATACATGCAGTTTCTAAACTGGGCAGCTCCAAATAATTGATGTACCGTATTTTCCGGACTATAAGTCGCTCCGGAGTATAAGTCGCACCAGTCATAAAATGCATAATAAAGAAGAAAAATCAATACATTGCGTGTATTCATAAACACGATTGCCCTGTGTCGCACCGGAATAAAAGTCGCATTTTTTTGGGGAAATTTATTTGATAAAATCCAACACAAACAACAGACATGTCATCATAAAAGGCAATAAAAATAGAATAGAGGCAACAACAGGCTGAATAATTGTACGGTTTGCTAACGTTACATGACAACGAACTGAGAACGTGCCTGGTATGTTAACATAACATATAGTTATTCAGATAACTGTAGCATAAATAACATGCTAACAAGTTTACCAAACCATCCGTGTCACTTCAAATCACTAAACGCAATGAAATCTTCGTCCTATGTCACTTGTAAACAACTCCGCTAACTTCTTCTACCTTTCCGAAGGTAGAATAACATAGGCCTAGAGCGCCCTCTTGCGGTTTAGTGTGAAAATAACATGTGATATGATATAATGTGCAAATTTCCACACATAAGTCACTCCGGAGTATAAGTCGCACCCCCGGCCAAACTATGAAAAAAACTGCGACTTATAGTCCGGAAAATACGGTACTTGGATCTGGTTTTGCTGGGCTTTTTGGAGCTTGTATTTCGATAATTCACTAAAACTAAAAAAAGAAACTCGATTAGCTTAGCTGTTGAAGCAAAAAAACTTACTTCCCTTCTGTAATATGTAAAAACAGGTGTCTGAATGGTCAGGGCTAGGTAGCGCTGATGTCAGTCCTGAAGGCAGTGTAGGGCTTCATTTGTCTAGTGTTACAAGTGAAAACGTGCAAAATAGAGGAGTGCAACATAAAGCATTTACCTTTTCACTGGAGTCATTTCAAAAGGTCAGTCTTGATTTAAAATATCTGAGGCAAAGTGATTTTCAGGCTGAGTAGTGACAGTCTATTCTCATCGGTCTTTCTCTTTTTTTTTTTACCGAGGTCTTGGACTTGATGTTACCTACCAACCAATCACTGAACATTACCAGATGGTGCTTTTTAAAATGCTTTAAAACCGGATGATTAGGTTTTTGCCAATCAAGGCTTTTAAGTGACCCCTTGAGTAAGAAACAGTTTTGGGTACACTGAAGGCTGATGAAAGGGTGATGTCTTTTCTTCTAATATGGCCTCCTTTCTTTACCAACAACAGGTTCAAAAGTGCTGTAGAAAACTGGGCCAGTGGACAAAAACAGCATCTCATTCTAGCCCAAAGGTGCTGGTCTCTTCCACAGCAGTCAGCAGCTTCTCATACAACATGGAGAAGGACTGGTATGGTGGCAGGTCCAATCGATTGAAACATGTGTGAGCTCTGCGGAAGAAACCACAGACAGCACATTTAGAGATTAAAACTAGACGAATTACCTTTGGCAGGAGGTGACTTCATACCTGCTCATACAAAGTGCTGTCTATTAACCAAAAGCTCCACCTTGACACTTCATTCCCCAGCTGAGATCCCACCACATAGATCACCCCTCCCTCACAGAGCTCCACCAGAGTAGCAGCAGCAGAAATAAGCAAACACCTAGTGGAACAGCAGTCTGCTGAGCTTTTTATACAAACTGCAACACTCCTAAGGACAGATGTAAACGGCATAGTTGGAGAAACTTTGTGTGATGATGTGCTGAAGGAAGACTGTGGGAAAGGGAGGGAAATTCTTAGACAGAAGCTAATTTCAAGGCATCAGATGTGAAGTCAAATTTTGTTACTTAACGTTTTTTTTAAGTCGTTTTTGAGACAAAGCATTTTCATAACAACTGAAGGTAATAGTCACTTGATTGTACTATAAACTCACACTATGTGTTTGGAAATTGCATATCATTTCAGAATGACGGTGGCGATGGTGGTAGGATTTAGTCCTGTAATCAGTGGCTCGCCAATTCAATTCTCACTACGTCTGCTTCTGTTGTGTCCTTGGGGCAACACATTCGTATCCAACCAGCTTTTAATTGTAATGAATTCTGAGGTAATAATATCCAGAAGTTTTTCTAGATTCTCTCTCCTGTAGATTTCTTAAAAATCCCCTGAAGTATTTTTTTTTTACCAATAGCATATCAATGTCATTATAGTCAGAGGATGTTTTATTTTTTCAGCATTAACAATATTTAGACCTTCGTTTTCATTAACTGGTTTTACAAACTGGGATCACCTGGGGATTATCGCAGCCTGGGATCACCTTCACTCTAAGTAAAGGTGTGCAGTCTTAGTTATGTTATGTAGTCTTAATGGTTAAGACTAGATCAGTAGTCTTAACCATTAATGTTGTGTGTTAAGACATAATTACTTTTGTTTGTCATTATGTTTCTAGAACATAACAAAATAGGAGTGGTACCTCAGTGATAAATAAATAAAGTCTTAATCAGTTGTTAGGGTGCAGCAAATGGGTGTGAGTTGGTCTGCAGGGGGTAGACGGTGAATAGATAGAGTCCTCAAGATCCAAGTCTTCAAAGGACTCTTTGAAGACTTGAAATTACAAGTTACAACAACATTTCCCTTTGGAATCAGTAAAGAATTTTTTAATTTGATCTGGCAGTTTGTGTTTAGGTCTTTTTTTTGTAACTGAATCAAGACACACAGAATTCCACATGACATCTACATGTTATGCTTGTCAAACTCAAGCAATAATAACTGAACTACTTCCTTCCCCTGCTATTTTTTTTCCTTGATGACTGGTCAGGACTTGGCAATTTTGCTGCGGCCCGGGAAAGGTGGAACCATCAGATAATGCTTCTGCATGTTGGTGTTCCCGCTAAAGCCTTTTTTTTTTTTTCTCCCCCGATTTTCCTCTTACGACAATCTTACAACGTCCTGTAGTGTGTGGTGTGTTGAATATGCCAGATCTAAAATCTGGCATATTCAACATTGTCTTGGCCCGATTATCGCAGCCTGTGGGGTTTCCCTGACTAAACGCAGCCTGTTGAAGGTGACAGGTAGCCAATCACATAAGAACAGAGGGGAATCCCAAACAGCTGACATGGCGCAACTGAAAGTCTGGTGGACATCAGAGGTGATATGCGGAAATGTTTATTAATATATGTAAAATCAATTTTTTTATATGTTTATTATATTTGGTTATGTTTATTCAGTTAAAAATGTTAACTACGAAAAAACATAACTCACCTCCAAATCATAGTGCAGCAGATAGAGCGGCTGTTCCTGCCGACTTTTATCAAACGCCTTTTCTTTTTCTTACGTCTTTTATCGTTTAAAATGAGTCTACAAACTATCACTACTAGACTGGTGGAACTGTACTGTGACTGACGCTACTGGCTATATTAGCCAACATGCACTACCACCCCCCCCTGACTGGACAGTGGTCTAACTTCATACTTGACCAATGGCTGATACCTTCTACCCATCAACCTTATCCTTGCACTGCTGCTACTACCCTTTATTATCACTTTGCCTACTGAGAGTTTACTTAGCTACTATCCTTGCACTGCCACTTTAATTCTTTATTACCAAGTTATCTGATCTGCCCATATATCTATACTTGTATTGTTATAATACAATGCCGACATTTTAATGTCCATACTACACATGCACAGATTTATCTGTTATTTTAGTACTTTTATCTCTTAGTAATTTTGATCTGGCAACTGTCTTAAATTTAGTATTTAGGATTCTAGTGTTTTTTAGTACTCTTATCTCTTAGTAATGTTGATCTGGTAATTGTGTTAATTTAGTATTCTAGTGTTTTTGTAATATACT
>CAEFZX010029355.1:0-37408 GCA_903066825.1 Alfaro cultratus
AGGCCACTCGTTTGCCGTGTTGCTACCTGCATTAGCCTCTGTGTTCCTGCTCAGCAGTGCTGCCACGGTTGTGGATATTTTCTGTTACCTGCCTTCATCACCATTAAATCCTTCATTTTTGCTATAACCTGGGTCTCCTGCCTCTACCTCACCGCCTCAACACCACCACTTCATGACATCTTCAGGATTAAGCAATACAACACAATATTCAGTTCAGTTTATTGATATAGAGCCAATTCATAACGAATATCGTCTCGAGGCACTTCACAAAAAGATCGTTTCAATTCAGTCGCACGTACATTTTTAAATGTAAACTGTCCTGTTTGATGAAAGTAGTTTAAAAAGTGTATATCTAAGGAAACTCAGCATCGAGTCCAATATTGTTTTGACAAACTTAAACATCAAAGCAACTTTAGAGACCTCAGACATGCGTAACCAAGTGTCAGGTTATGCCAGATCTGCTTAATATGAATCCAATTATAGTATAAATTACCTGTTTACGTCAGTAGATTTTCATGACACTGCAAATTACTATTAATCTCTTCACTTCTATAACAAAAGCAGTTCATTCAGGGGTGTCATTTCAAACATTTGCTATAAAACGCTAACACTTGAGAGAGAGGATATTGCTTCATGGTCAAACAGAGCTTTTGGTGTGTTTTTCTCTCTGTGCAGGCGTCTCGGTCAGTGTTTCCACCTTCAACCTGGTGGCCATTTCCATCGAGCGCTACTATGCCATTTGCAGCCCCCTAGCTTCCATGGTGTGGCAGACAAGGAGCCACGCCAAAAAGGTCATCACCGCCACCTGGGTGGTGTCCTTCATCATGATGCTGCCCTACCCAATTTCCAGCACCCTGAGGCCCTTCACTCGCCTCGACAACAGCACAGGACACATGTGTCGCCTGATATGGCCCAACGCAGTGTTCCAGCAGTCCTGGTGAGATACAAATCTATTCATTGGGGAGATTTGTACTACACAATGACCACAAAACGGTTAGCTTAAGACGGCTTTTTTGCCGAGTGGTTTTCTCGTCTTGGTGAAGAGAGAGCGAGGCAGCCATCGGAGGAAATCCAGCAACAAAATCCCTTAAATAGAAAACATGATTGAAATGGCTCCATATCTGCTTGGTTTGTCCAGGAAGTTGGGTTTTGTTACAAGTCATATGGGCAGTTACCCAGGGTGTAAGTAGTAGGGGGATGCACCACTACAATCCTGGCTTGAACAAGTTTTATATCACTTTTATATGTGTGCAGGAACCCCTAAGTAGGCCCTCCAGCTTGGTAGTAAGAACAGAGATCCGACTCTGTTTGCTGTCAATCACACTGAGCTCATGTCGAGTGAGATACGAATTAACCTTTATTTGTACCTTTAGCCACATGAAACCATTAAATCTGAAGAAACTGTACTCTTTTAAACGAACTGTGAGGGACCCTCACCCAGGGAACCATTCATTAAGCCCACCTTTAATTTACTGTAAAGTAATTTGGCTCTGACTTGAGTTAAATCCAAGAAATGCTCACTGCAGTGTAGTAATTCTGGTGAAATTTGGTCGTCGTAGGTACATCGCTCTGCTGCTGGTGCTTTTCCTGATTCCTGGTATCATGATGATGACGGCTTACGGACTCATCTCCTTGAAGCTGTACAAGGGAATCAAGCGAACGCAGTCCCTGAAGAACTCCAGCCGTGGTATGACAACAAAGCATAGCTACAACAATTATATATGTGTTTTTAATGTTTTATTGCTTTTGTTTGTTGTTGTTTTAGTTGACCTTACAGCACGCAACAATGTGTTTTGAGTGCTTTACAGCATGTTGAGTAACATTAAAAAATGTTGCAGGGTGGATGACTGAATTAATTAAATAGAGTTGGGACCACAGGCATACGAGAAGATGCTACTTTAGCATTGTTGCATAGTAGAAGTGCATAACAAGTTTGCCTTAAAAACAGCAGAAGTGTTCTTGCAAACTAGATTTTTATGTCATTTATCACTCAATGCTAATAATGTGGATCACAGAGAGAAAAACAAATATCTGCAAATCAAAGTAAGTTTAAGTTGATTCTAAGAACTTCAACCAATTAAATTTTTTGCTAAACCAAACCAATTCATTTGGTTTTAGTCCCATTAATGAAAATTGCAGAACATAAAATCTAAAGCCAGAAGTCCCTGCTCTAGCATGCTAATGTAGAGCCAGCTACACACTACATTAGCATTAAAATGCTAATGCATTAGCATTCTACATGAAACTGCTATTTTGTTTTGTACCAGAACGCCACGCCAGCACCGGCAGCGTCAAACCAGGAAATGTCAATGGCTACAACTCATCTGAGAGCAAGAAATCGAGGAAGAGCAGAGGCGGCGAGTTACCGGAGACGTCCCGAAACTCCAGCAAAAAGGAGCTGATTGCCAATAAACGCGTCATCCACATGCTCATAGTCATCGTTTTTCTCTTCTTCCTCTGCTGGACCCCCGTCTTCGTCGTCAACGCATGGAAGGCATTCGACCAGCGCTCGGCGAACCGTCTGACGGGGGCGCCCATCTCTTTCATCCACCTGCTGTCCTACACCTCGTCCTGCGTCAACCCCATCGTGTACTGCTTCATGCACAGACGCTTCCGGCAGACCATACTGGCTACCTTCTGTAGCTTCAAAATCCCAGGGAGATTTAGGAAGTGGTTCTACTGGGGGAAGAAAAAAAGCTCATCGGAATGGCACAGAGACGTGGTCAGAGGATACGCGCCCTCCAGTGACCTGAATGTCGACACTCAAAGCATCAGAGAGAGCACACCCGGCGTCAACACGAACATCCCCATGACACAGTGCAGCGAGGTCCCGTGATCTGGACTGCTCTGTGCATGCTGTGTGTAGAAGTGCCGCCCGGAGAGAAGACAGCATGTTGTGTGTTGCTGAGCCCTCACAGTGCTTTCCGGACCAATTTATGGGTATTTCTATCATTTTAGCTTGGTGTGAAACGACACGAATCGGTAGGCCGACACCGGCTTGACGCAGGCCCCTCACAGCAGGCGATAATAGCCAGATGTTTCCCGGAGACCTTCAGAGTCCAGAGTACTGATGTTACTCATTCAGCTTCAAGTGCAGCTTGTGGCTAGATTTATCCCGATCCCGTTTCTAGATCCCGTTTAAATTCGGCCTTTGTGCTGAAAAGAATAACAAGTTGGAAGAAATGTTCAGTGGAGTGTTGTGAAATGACAGGTTGTTTTTTTTTAAAGGCCAAATCAAAGACAATCAATCATAAATATTTGCATGTTCATTTCTTTCTTGACATCAGAATGATGTCCTTGATTCAAACCCACTCAGCTTTCACTGGTTTTCACATCGTTTTGTGTTGTGATGGCATTTTTAAAAACGCTTGTAATGCAGGCGTGCACATGAAAAAAAAAAGGATATTTTTGTAAATCTTCAAGCCCTGTCATTTCTTTGAAGTATGTTTCGCCTTTCATTTGCTCCTGTTAGTGAAAGTCAACCTGTTCTGGAGATGGATGGGCTGTAGTTCACAGTGTTCCGCTGCGTCACAACAGGTTGTGTTACCTTTCTTTAAGGACACGGTCTCATTTTATTTATTTTTCATACCAAAGGATCAACTCAATATATGGAAATGAACTTTTAGTGCTGTTAGAGTGCCCTCGGGTTGCCAAATATTTCTTAGGCGACTTAACAAATAAGGGATGGCTTACGTACTACTTTCAGTTTTAATGGTACGGGTGAGTAAACAGTCTGTGTACCATAGTTTGAGATCAAAAGTTGTTGTGAAAAGTTGTGGTGGATATGGAGAGTTTGCACAGTGTGAAAGAGCTCAAGTTTTTGTTTTTTTTTATTTCCCCTTTCTTAATACAGATACATCTAATTTTCAAGAGTCAACGTTAAAGTTTAAACCTAAACTTTTAAACAGCAAAAGGTTCAATCCCAGACATTTTGGAGTTGCTTGACCTTTTATGGTCTTTGAAGCTTAGTCACTGCTAAATGTTTAAAGTAGCACTTTTAAAGTACAACTAGCTAGAGTTCTTTAGACTGATGCTAAACAGACAGTATAGGCTGGCATAGGGAGCCTATTTTTTCCATTTTAGTAAAATATGTTTTGTGCACATTTAATCTCAACAGAACTGTAAGGAAAGAAAAGTTGTTAGTGTGTGATTTGCTTATCAATTAGCAGGAGGAGCAAAAAGAAAGTCCCAAGGCTGAAAACCACAAGTCAAAATTATCGCAACATGTGTAAAAATTTTAATAATTCAAGTAAGTTTGAATTTAAATTAAATTAAACGTAACGTTGTGTAACTGTATATGGTTAGTAGTATTTCTAATCCCTCTAGCGAGAAAAACTGAACTGAGCTTAGCTTGCTTTGGCTAAATAATCAATCCAATGTAGTTTTTTTTTTTTTTTTTTTTTCTCACCACAATTTATTAGTCGTTTTCAGCATTGAATTTACATACCGAGACATTTTTATATAGTGCTGAAAAACTAAATGCCAAGACACTGAACCGTTTCTAGGTTTTGAATATGCCGTCTCTTTGATTTGAATTTTGACATACTGCCTTTCCACTTCCCTAGAAGATATTCTCAACGTCTAGGAATCACCGGCCTCACCGATACATTAATCACAACCAGCAGCTTCGAACTGAGACTCTCCCCCCGCTGCACAAACAGCTGCTGCCCTTGACCCTCTGTATGTATGTGTACCTAAAGGACTGGGCAACTGGAGAGGCCTTATCTTTTTGTGGGATTTGTAACACCTGCAGCTCGTCTTTAAAGTGTCAGTCTCTCCCTTCACCCACACGATTTCCACACATTCTTCCTGCTGAACATAGCAGCGTCAATGTAGCAACTCGTGCGTGTTTTTTTTTCCTTTTCCTGTGAGTTTAAATGTGGAGAATCCAATATTTCTCTTGTCGTTTCTGCCAGTTGTGATGTGAAATGTTGGCTCTCACATGTACTTCGCCGTCTTTTTGTGATCAGGCTCGTTTCAGGCGAATGACTGACCAGAAAAATGCGATCGTGGGATATTTATCGACTTCTTACGAACGTGGCTGTGGGAAAACGTTTCGACGTTTTACAGCGACTTGCAACGGGCGTCTTCCACGCGTCATGGTCATAACTACGAGCTTCAATGTATCTTGTGGGGATTTGTGTAATATATACAGGCGGTAAAGATGTGCACAACTTTGAAGTGGAAAAAAAATGAAATGTCATTTATTAAAAAAAATGTTTACAAATAAAAAAAAAAAATCTAAAAAGTGTGGTGTGCATTTGTATTCAGTTCCTCTGTGGAACCGTGTTTTGGGGGTTGTGGCTCTAGAAAATATTCACCCCCTTGAATGTTTGCTCCTTTTTTTTGTTGCTTTTACAATTCATAATCAACAATATTTGGCTTTTTTGACCAAAAAAATACCCTTTGATATCAAAGTGAAACTGATTTCTATAAAAAAAATAATTATATAAGCATATTTAAAGTAGAATAATTGATTGCATAAATGCCCCCCTTTCAAAGGCAACAAAACATCATAGGGGGTGAAAACTTTTTAACGGCACTGTAACTCTTACTTATTTCGGTCTGACTGAGTCAAACACATGATTAATACGTATAATTCATTTCACTGGTGCATGGATCATAATAACTGGTATTTTGTGACAAACGTTTGGCACGATTGGCAGATGTGAATGGAATTGTCCATCTAAGAAGAAGCATACTTTTTTTTTTACAGTTTTAAACTGTGAAGTTTGTGTGCAAAGTGCTGTGTATTAAAACCTGGAGCGCACTCGGATTCAGGGCAAAACAAGCCGGTGCTTTTAGTGGGTTTCACAAAGTGGGCCTTGAAGGAGAAGAGCGACTCTGGCCAGACTCGTGTGCCACTGAAGGAGCAAACAAAACGAAAGCTTTATGTAAGAGCAGGACAAAATCCAGGTCAGTTATCCGTACCTTTTAGCGTCCACTCAGAGTAAAAGTAACAAATAAAATATACTTTCACCGACTAATTAAAAACATTCACATTTCATCACTTTTTAAATTCTCATTTTATTCCAATATTGCAAGTTTTTTTCTCGGTTTTTTTTTGTTTTGTTTTTTTCCTTTCTTCTTTTAATGACATACAGTTTTGAGCATGATCTGGAGCTGCAATATGTACAAAAACAAACTAACATATGTTATTAAAAAAGAAAAAGAAAAAATAAAAATAATAAAAAAAAAAAAATAAAAAAAAAACGTCCCCTTTGTTTTGACGTTATTGCTAAATGTTACAAACGGCACAGGTTTCTACCATCAGCAACCCTTTGAGCACTGAGTATACACTACCACATGACACCTCTGCTTACCATTTTACTAGAATAATACACAGATAACAGTGAGAGAAGAGGGAGATGGAGACAAAGAAAGGGCGATCCAGGTGCAGCGAGGCTAAGCATGGACAACAAAACAAATGTGAGAAATCTTCAAATGCACAATGGAAGGTATATATATATATAAAAAACAAAAACGATAAAACAATGGAGGATGAAATGTGTGAGAAGTAGAAAGTTTAGCGCTCTGTAGTGCAAACAGCCAAATAGTCTAAAAGGAGAAGTAAGGCTGAGTGCGACAGAGAAAGGGCTCCACACTCCGTTTTATTCGTTTAAAGCTGCCTCTCACTCTGCCCTGTTTTTGTTTTTTTTTTGTTTGTTTGTTTTTGTTTAGCAGTGCATGAAAACTACAATATAAAAAGACATTTGGCATATTAAGAAGATACATACATTGTTCAGAGCTCATAAAAACACATCCACACAGAACAGCTGCTTTTTTCTTTTTTTGTGTGTTTTTTGGTAGTGTAAAATAAAATAAAATAAAAAACAAGACAAGGAGAGGGACAAAAAGACACGAAAGCAAACAAGGAGACAGAGAGACGGTGTTTTCCCTCTTGTGAAGGTTCATATCAACACAGCATTGAGAAGGCATGTAACATCTTCATTTTTAATTTTTTTTTTTTTTTTGACAGTTTGTTCCCCCTTCTTTTTTGAATGAGCGCATTCTGAAAACAGAAAAAAACCAAAAAAAAACAACAACAGTAAATCAACTCGGATTGTCGAAGGCGGCGGATTTGATGAGAGCAAAAGCCGCCATTTTGTTTTCTTAATGAACCTGGAAGCTGCTCGGGGTGGCGCGGTTTGCTTCGAGGAGGCAACACGTAGACGAATATTTAATCTTAGGAGACGGGGGAAGATAAAATAATAACAATAATAATAATAAAATAAAAATGTACAGTTATGATTTGGTGACCTCCATCCTGCAGAGCAAAGGGAAGCGCAGCTGCTGCTCGGTTTGGATGCTACTCCGCTGCTGCAGCACTTTCTTTATTTACCTACTTTTAGTTTAAAGTCATTCCAGGAAGTGGCGAACTTTAAGGGAAACTTTAGAGGCAGCACGGGCAATAATGCACTTTTTTCTTCTTTTTTTTCGTTGAAAATTTGACGTAAGACAACGGGAGACTTTGTACCAATAATTTAAAAAATATCAATATTACAATATAAAACATTTTACATTAATAACAAACATGACAGATAAGAACAGGGCATAACTTAACTCATCGTTTCTTTTCTGCGCTTATTTTTTTTTACACATTAAAAGGGGGGTGGAACGAATCCTTTTCTGTTCCTGTTTCAAGGTGTAACAAAATTATGAAACACTTCATTGAGCAGACATTCAAGTTACAGTGCTGTTGTATTGTTTTTTTTGTTTTGTATTGCCTTGTAATGTCTCCCCACAAGCTAGAAGATTTTTTTTTTTTTTTTGGGATCTGGTGGAAGACCGGAAGCTTCATTTTTTATTTTTCCTTTAAATGGACCGAATCAGTATTCGGTCACAGTGACGTCATTACGGCACTAGCACGCTTTAAGAAATTTGCTGGCTGGTGAACTAGTGCTCAGGCGAATGAGAACATAAAACCACGACAATAACATGACCTGTACAATATTGCTGTTATGTTCGGAAATGCACATTTTCGTTTTAAATACATATTTAAAAAGGCCTTTTTTTTTTTTTGGCTCCCAAAGGAGGTGATATCACCGCCGGCGCAATGAACCATAGGGTAAATAAGACAAAACAGAAGGCGGAGAGGGGTTTACAGCAGTCAGGATGTAGGCATGGACCGAGTTCAGATTAAAAAAAATAAAATTTTTAATATACGCCAATCCTCCTTCCCCCACCTGTTGCTGCACACTGAAAGCCAGGCTGGTTAAAAGAAGGCGATTTCCTTCACTTATTAAAAAAAAGAAAACACATTTGGCTGGAAACATTTCTATTCCAGAAAGGCTATGGAGTGCAAACAAAGGCATCAGTCTCTGTTGGGAGTTCAAAAGCACAACATTTTCCCACCTTACAGTTTCTGCACAAGTCTTTCGATTCAGAAGTGACCCACCTGCTGCTGCACACTGACAGCCAGCTGACTGAAAGGCCATTTTATTGTCCATTGCTTACAAGAAAGCGCATCTGCTGAAGTAGTAACTGCAAAGCTAGTTAGCTGTTTTTTGTGTTTTAAAATAATAATAAAAAAAATGCCATAAGGAATGATGTTTGTTGACTTGAGTGCTTTCATATATTTCTATTTTACTTTGTATTTTTGCTCAAGTCTATGCAACAAAATCAAATTGAAAAAAGAAAAAAAATGCTACAGCACTCGGGTAAAAACTACTGCACTTCTCCCCCACCCCCAAGATTTCATCATGTACAATTAAACAAAATGTTTCATATCTGTTGTAAGTTGATCTACAAAGTTATTTCATAATACTGCCAAGATGCTTCTTCTGACTGGCAGTAATTTTAACTTTAAGTCACCAAAAATAAAATATCAATGGAAACCAGCAACTTAATACTTAAGTTAAAATTGTATTAAAAACAAACCGATTTTTTTTTTTTTACTTAAGCTCTGAACATCGTCTCATTATCTGTTAGCAGATGCTTGACTTTCTCATTTCAAACCAGATAAACATGTTACTTCTTAAACATGTATGAAACATTTTGTGGCCTACTTGTAAAAATTAACATTTTCAGACTAGAAAAACACACAAAGAGGAATTTTATGTTCACTTTTAACCAGTAAAGTTAGGAAGAGTTCAGAAATCAATATCTGGTGGGAAAATCTGGCATTTGCTCTTGTTGATTAGTACCTTATGAAATAAAACAAGACGTGGTGACGTTTGAATTCTTGAATAGAAAGCCTTTCGTTCAAGCGTAGAAGCAGATAAAGTGAATTATTCCAGCTAGCGTACTTCCTGTTTTAAATGTGAGTACATTTGAAATCTTTTTGTAAATATTGTGACGTTTTTTTCCCTCGAGGTTATCACACCGGTCCATGCCTACCCAGGAGATACTGTCCCAACAGTGGCAGCAGAAGAACAATATCGAAACAAACACAGAAGAGTAGGGATCTTTGTATTTGTACACCACAAAAAACCCCCCAAAAAAACCCACAAATCAGGAAGGCTTCAGGAGAAGAAGGCTGCTTCTGCAGGGAGGGTGAAGCCGCAGCAATGAGCTCAGAGACAGCAGAGCTCCTGTGATAAGCAGCGAGGCATTAGTTTGTGCTACGCACAGCTTCTTCCAAGGTGAGTAAACAGCATATAAGAAAAAGGTGAACTCTTTTTTTTTTTTTTCCGTCATTTTGCAGTAAGGCCACATCAAATTGAAAAAGTGTCCATTGTTTTGTGTGTTTTTTCTTTCTTTTCCTTCTTCTTTTTGGAAAACTACCGGATACAAGCAGAGCACGTGCTGGAAGACACCTCGCCGGGTGCAGTGAGCAACAGATACTAGATATGTGACTGGTCTGTGTGCACAGTAAGAATATACAGTACTAAGGCTTACTAATGCTTATTACATGAGTTTGACTTGTTTTTGTAACCAAGAATGTCTTTTTTTTTTTTTTCTTCCTTTTTTTTTCTCTCCACATATTCTGCAGATGTTGCTATGGCTCCATGTGAGATGTACTGAAGCGTTTGCGTTCCAGGAGACGCGGCGAGCACGCAGAGTATTGCAGGCAAGGCAAAAGGCATTGCTTAAAGCTTTTTCTTTTTAAAGACTTCATAAAAACCAAAGAGGATAAAAAATATAGGCCCCTCTGAGGTCGTACCCCCCGCCCCAATAAAAACATAATAAAAAGCAACCTTCGCTTATGTGAATAAACAAACCCAGACTTCAGATTTTTTTTCTCCCCCCCCCACTCAAAAGAAGATGTATCAAAAGAAAAAAACAAAACAAAAAAAAACAATCCAAAGACTGAGAAGCAGGCATTTGTTGTAAGGTCACATTAACATAAAAGGTTTGGGAGTTTGGACCTCAAACAGGGGCAGAAGGGGAGGGAAACAAAGCCCAAAAGCTCAGAGAAGGAATAGAAACTATTTGGTAACAAAAGTGTACTATATGTTTAATACAAAAAAAGGTATGGAGAAAAATGTACCTTTACTAAAGCTTATACAAGATCCTTGGTCCATAAAAACTATGTTATCGTCACGTTTTTGTGTGTCCCTCTGCATCCTGCGACAACAACAATACGCCCAGCCGAGGCTCGTGGGAGTTGATCAGTGTGAATCCAGGCGGGCCGACGACGGACCGATCCGTTCAGGTTGTTGTCGGTGTTGCGTTCAGGGTGGATGTATTGTTGTCGTCGTCGTTTCTCACAGCTGAAGGAAGGTGCTGGTGCTCTGAGCCTGCAGGAACGTCACTCATTCCAAACACCAGGATTAAATAGGCAAGTCCCTACAGTTATCTGCGGGCGACGGAGCTCTTCTGCTTATTCCCATTGGCTGACACCTCAGTGATGTCACTCCTTCAGTTTTGCTCCTTTTGTTTGTATCCCAGCTAAACACGCAGCACTCTACGATGAGTCAAAGTTTGGGTTTAATTCCTATAGTCTGCCATGTATATACCCCAAGGTGTGTTTTGCTCTCAAGGCATACTGTGTGTGCGTTAGGACACCACGGCGGCGGCAGAGGACGAGGACGTGACCCCGGCGCCGGGGTTGCTGTTGGGGCCATAGACGCCGGGGGCAGCAGCCTCCTGGCTGCTGTTGCTGTGCAGGCTGGCGTTGCCTGCCCGCAGGATGGCGCCAGCGGCGCTGCAGTGCGGCCTCGGGCCGGGCTCGGGCGTGTAGGTGAAGGTCAGCGTGGTGGAGTAGATGATGCCGTCGTTCCTCACCAGGGTGACGGGAACCTGGACGGGCTGCCGCACCCAGCGCCAGCCCTCGCGGAAGGCCGAGATGTCGGGCACCACGCACAGCATGCTCTCCGCACACCTGCAGGGGGCGCACAACAGGAAATATGTTAGTAGTTACGGTCCGAACACGACCCGACATTCGGGTTGTTTTGCGTGATGTTTGGGTCAGCCTTCTATGCTGCCTTTCATAGGGCTGCAACTAACATTTATTTTATTGTACATCGATCTGGAATCTGTTTAATAATTTTAAAAAAATAACCAACTGAGTTGCACATTACTCTGGATTAGAGTCTTTTTTTATAACCTCACAGTGGAAGATGCCTCTTCTGTGATTTTAGAGTTTTTATGCTTTGTACAGTGCAGTCTCGACTTGTTTTTAAAAGTGTTACATAAATAAATTTGACATCAGTATTGACATTATGTCGAAATTTTGCCCTTATTCTACAGTATTTTAATTCTGTACTCTACTTTATACTCTTTGTGTGAGTATTTGCTCATATTTCCCGTCTCTTTGCTTCTGCTGCACAGAAATTTCCCCAATTTCTATACAATATACAACAAAGCATATTTCTATTGTATCAATTATTCTGATCATTAATCAATTTGATAAGTAAAGTGGTACAGTCTACTGATTTTTCATTTAACCCTTTTTTACAGTGTTAGAAAGACATTAAAATAAACAAATAATTCAACTACTTTTTACAAACAAGAAAACAAGCATCTTATTGCCTAAAATATAGTAACAGCATTCCTTTGGTGAATTTGAACCAGGAGAAGCTGAACGTGCAACCTGAGGAGTTTTGGCTAGAACATATTTAAAAGCAGATGTATACATTTTGTACAGTTTTGGGTTAATTACTGATCCAAATTTATTTATTTTTTCAGCAAACTATCCTATTTTCTGAGTCTGTATGCTTCAGCTAATGATTAATTGATTACTAAATTAGCTGACGATTATTTCAATAACCGGTTCATCGTTTCAGCCTTAAATATACTCTGCACAGAAAAAAAACAAGTGAGAATGCATGATACAATGTTGTGTTGTTCCACTTATAATAGTCTAAATAGAGGAGTAGATGGGTTAACGTGTTGAGAAAATAAAGTAAGGTGGAGAAGTTCAATAGACTGGAACGAGTACAGCACCTCGCCCAGCTCCGCCCCCATCAGTCACACACATCCCAGACGATTTGCACTCGACTCGCCCTGCGGTTGCAACAAGCGACAAAATGGAACTGGAAGAGGTTAAGCAAAAGCTAAAAATGGGAGAATTTACACTGCTAGCTCAAATTATGGTCTAAATACGAAAACAGTAAAATCTTAATTGAAATAATATGCTAGTCTTACTTTGGGCTCGGGCCTATAATTAAAGTTAACCAGTCGAGTCAGACTGGATTTTTTTTTTTTTTTTTAGGCCGAATCTAAACTAAAATATGTGACTTACTAAACAGAATGCAAAAATAGCAAACGATCCAGGGTTCCTTCACATTTTCATGCAGACACATCCAGACTTTTCCACCACTCTAACAAAAATGAAGGCGGACAGGCAGCCCCAGCAAGTTAGTTTCTTAGTGACGCAAAAAGGAGAAAAAGGGAAATATTTGACACTAATATGCAAAACAGATTGCTTTCTTTTCCTAGATTTTCACAGAAAGGCATCTCCAAAGTAACTCCTCTACATTAATGATTTACTCTCAGTGAAAAACACCGGCCTCCCAAATGGTGTTCGAAGAGCCACATCGTGTCCTTTCTCCGTAAATCTGAACTTACATAAGAGGCTAAAAGTCCCGGAGGAGATTAAAGTCTGGTGAAGAGCGACATCAGGTCATTATTCTGGTATTTCTGAGGGTTTTGCAAGTGAATGGAGCAGCAGACGTGACTCAGGGCTATTTGTCATTATGGATATATTTATTTTTCTAAATCCTGAGCTCATCTTCTTACGTCGTTGCCTGATGGAGGCATCTTTCAGGGACATTCTCACTCTGTTTGAAGCTTATATTTCACTTGAAGGACTCTAAGAAAAACTTTTGCCCAAGTTACATATTTCTTCTGTTTTTGCTTCTATGCTATACTTTAATATTTCAAATCATTCGATACATTTTAATACCAGGCAAAGATAACCCAAGTAAGTACAAGACAGTTATCAAAATCATGATTTGATTTACAGAGCAATCCATCCAAACCACACCGCGCTGATTCTGTGTGAACATATAATTTCTTCCTTTTTAAATCATGAATTAACCAGGATTAAAACCTTTTTTGTAAGTTTCGTCTTACCGTCACGCTCAGGACAGAAAGCTGGGCAAACTAACAGAACCCTGAAAAGACTTAAAAAGAGCCTATAAAGCAACACGAAGCAGGCTTAAAGAATTAAAAAAGCAAGAGATCAAATGTTCAGTTGAAATGTTTCACCTCATGAGGAAAGCAGGAATAGGTTTTCCAGATTAGAAACAAAAAAAAAAAAAGATACAAAAAAGCCGTCCAAATTCTGAGAAATTTGTTTGTCTTTTCTGTTTTGGAAAATGTACTTGATGAGGTCATGAAGAGGCCCTTACATACTCTAAGTAGCAGCTTCAGAAGTTTTGAAATGGTAAACGTTGTGTCTAAATTCAGCATGTTTACAAAGTAAATTTGAGCCATATCAAGGTATGTGCAGTTGATTAACATGCCGCGCTTTATTGGCTATTAAAACGCTTTTGTTTTGGTTTCGGCCAATAAGCTGGAAGTCTGAAGCAAGCGCATGGCCCATTAACATGTCTAACACATCACTCAATGCACACCTAAAGATACTGGTGAAAAGAAAACGTCAGGACTATTTATATGACATACTATACTAATACTTGATCATGGCCAGTTGCAAAATATGAGAAATGGAGTCACTGACATCTATCCATTTTTAGAAGGTTATAAACCCATTTATAAGGCTTTGGCACTCCAGCGAACCACAGCATCCACAAATTTTCCATCATTATAATCCGACAATAGAAGGTAAAAATATTTTTTGCCACAGCTTTTTTTTTTTTTAAGGCAGGTATTCTTCAAAAAGGGGGCTTTTCCCTCTTTACAATCCAGAAAAGCAACAACTGACCTGTACATGGTTTCAGCCTCGACATCTCCGAACCAAACCCGCAGATTTGGTGTGAAGTTCTGCCCCGTCAGCTCCAGCATGGCAACATCCCCACCGCCGTTAAGCTGCAGACAAGACAAGACGAGTTCAAACACGTGAACCTACACGTGTTCGCTCTGAGAAAACACCGCCCGCGCCGAGGCTACCTGTAAGCTCTCTACCACAGGCACAGGGGTGACGGGTGAGTGGACGGGGCCCATGCCCTCATAGAAAGTGTACTCTGCCTTGTCCGTGCTGATGATTGTCCAGGAGGCGCCGTCGTTGATCATCTCCTTGTTTGGTTCCTTTGGGCATGGAGTGGCCTGGCATGGAGGGTGGAGAAAGGTAAATGGGAATTCGAGAGCTCTACTTGGTGTGATTTTTGACATTGTATGCAGAGGAAACAGTGGCACAGACTTGAAACTGGATGATCCTTTCTTGGGAAAGGCACAGGTACATGCGCTCCGTGTCCTTCAGGTAGAAGGCACACTTGTGCAGCTGGGAAACTGGGTCGTCGGCGTCCAGCAGGGCCGTCTGCTTGTCGACTTTTCGAATGATCTCATAGGAAAACAAACAGAAACGAGCAGATAAGCCGACCGAGGGATGGATGTTATGATAAAGCAGAGGGTTGGACGGGAAGTCAATAGATCGAGATTGAAGAAAAAGGACAACAAATCGAGACAACAAAGACATTTAAGAAAGAAAAAAAAAAGACTACTTTTTGATTGCAAAAGTATTCATTCTGGTTAATGTGTTATACTGCTTGTCAAATTGCAACAAGAGTTTAATGTGTTTTATTCGGATTTTCTGTGAGAGACCAACAAAACGTTGATCATAATTGTGAAAAGAAAGGAAAACAATATAAAATTATTTCTTTTTGGTGTGTTTGTATTCTGTCCCAGTCAATTACTAGCAAAAAATAAATAAATTCTGCAATTTTAGCTGCAAGCATTTTGAAACCCAAACTATCGGTTTTGAGGATCTAGAGACTGAAAACCTTATCAGTTATTCCACAAAAAAAAAAAAAAAAAAAGCTGCATTAGTTCTTGACTTTGACTAGGCCATTCTAACACCATTTTGCTGCATCTCTGCCTGAAAGCTAGTGATGGTTGTCCTGCTGAAAAGTTTCTCATCTGACTTCTAATGTGGCTGCACTTGATTTTATTTAGAGGCATCTGAATAAAGGGGACTACATACAAATGCAGGGCACACTTTTCAGGTTTTTATTAGAAAAATATTTTACAAACCATGTAAAGTTTCCGTCCACATGACAATTATACACTACTATGCGTTGTTCTATCATAAAACTCTGAAAATGAACTGAAGTTTGTAGAACTAATGTGATCAAATTGGAAAAAAGTACCAAAGGAACAAATACTTTTGAAAGGCAATGTAGGCCAGAAGAAAATGAGGTTAACAAACATAAATAGATGGAAGAAAAGACAAAATGTCAGTTCGCTGCTCAGAAGAACATGAGTCACAGCATGAGTGAGGAAAAACAAGGCTGACTTTGTCTAACAATGATTATTTGAACAAAATAAAAGTCTAACGTTAGTGAAGAGGGGGAGAAATAAACTCCTTTTATGCCAAAAGAGATTGACAGCTCTGTGCAGCATGCTAATTAAAGAACAATGAGAAGATCTAGTTTCCTCAGTGTGGAAAACAAAAACTTTCATATATATATGAAAGAACATAACATGATTTTGTGGGTACTGGCAGTCTGGTTTTGACATGTTTGGACAGAGGCAGGACGGCAACGTCACTCAGCTTCCATTTGTGAGTGTTGGCGGAGGAACAGCAAAATGTTCGCCTGTTTCTGCTGCAGTTTGGTGCCTTTAATGTTTCCCCTGATCTCAATCATTGAGATGGTTATTATTTACTATTATTATTTATTTTTACCAGTCTGGGCAGCGCCATGCCGGTGACCGAGCACACCAGCTTGACAGTCTGGCCGTAGTGGATGTAACCGTCTCTCACAGTGAACTCCTCTCCTTCTGACTCCTCGTCGTCCACTGGAAACGCAAAGAAACGACCAATCAGAGCCGCTTGATGTTCCCCCCACCACACACTCAACACACTCAGTCAGTCACTTCAATTCATCTCTCAGCGACATGTCGTCACGTTTGGGTGAGGGCGACTCACACAAGTGGATGTAAAAAGCCCCCCACTGCTGAGAACTGGCGTGGAAGTTGCCCCCCTCCACGTGCAGGTAGCGCGTGCTGACCGTTTGGGAGCGCAGTCGGTTGAACAGCGCCACCTTGGTCCCTGATGCGATGCACACTGTGGGCGAGAACCGACAGGCCTACGTAAGGAGAACACGGCCTGCTGCACACCGGGTGACAAGAGGTCAGGTGTAAAAACAGCCAGGCGAGCGCAGCTGCATCACACAACAGCCACTGGACAGACACTGTAGATTTAACAATGCTGCCCCCTGGTGGTTAAACTAACTTTTTTTTTTCTCCTAATTATTTATTTATTTATTTTTTTTAATGATACATTTTTAGTTTGAATTGCACACTTTACTTGAATTTAAATGTGCAAAATGTGGGACATTTAATGGGGGGGAAACATTCCAAAAGCAACCAATAAGGGTGCAGATAAAACTTCAATGAAAATATAACATAAAAGCACAAGTAATAGAACTAAAAAAAAAAATTCTTAATTTTCTCCTCTTTAAAAAATTACCAATGATTGTACATCTAACCTTTTTCTTAAGAATTATTTTTCTTAATAAAAATAAGAAACTGCTCAAGCTTATGTGAGAACATCAGCAGTTCAAACACAAATGTACGCTGATGAAAAGATTTACGACTCTACTTCGTTAAGGCTGCTGAAACAATCCGACCAAACAGGTTCCTGATAATTAATGGTGCAACAACCTGGGAGAAAGTCTGGTCTGAACACAGTGCTGGTCTACCACAACTCCTGCCATGAATGCTAGTGAAAAGCACTAAAAGCTGCTGGAAAAAGGAGCTTGTTTTTACACCGGAAAAGCTCCGAGGGACTAAAGTGAGTCATTGACAGAAAATGATGCTGAAGATGTAAATTTAAACTCAATGTTTGCATTTTACAGAGTTAAAACGTCAAGAAAGTAATTAAGCAATTTTTCCCCCCTCATTTGAAATCCTCATTAGGTGTTAAAATACTGCGCTGCTGTTAGAATTATGCACCTAGTAACATATGACTTATTTTTATGTTTTTATTTGTATTTGGGGGGTTTCCTACTTAATAACTTACATAAATATGACCAGAAGAGACAATGTTTCATTTCAATGTTTGCTGCTTAGTAGAATAAAATATTGAATAATTGTATCTTTATTAGACAACTTATTAGATACATTTAAATCAATTTTGCACAACTATTTGACTCCAAAACATTTAATTTTCACAGATAAAACTTACTTTGGTACACATTGTCTTAGGAACTGGATGACATAAAACAGCCAGTTACAGTATTTACATTCAGTAGTTTTCCAACTAAAATATGCAGAACTGCAAGTTAATGTTTTGAGTTAGTTTTGACATTTATAAAGATAAAATCTAACCAAAAAGGACAAAATAAGCTCTAGAAACCTGGGGAGCATCTCTAAAAAAAAAAATTATTTCTCCAGTCTGCAGGAGAAATCCCGAAAGCAAACAAAGTGCTGACTTATTTTTGCTGGAAAAGTAAAATGTGTTGTAGTGTCAAATGTTTTACCAACACAGATTTGACAATTGTGCTCCAACTGTGAACCGACAGCGGACAAAGACACAGAAGAGAAAACTCGTCCAACTCACGGTCAGCGTTTTTGAGGGACTGCTTCTTTTTGGAGGGCTTGGAGATGACTTTGATCCTCTTGCTGAGGAAGACGCCAATGTCTGCGCTGTTGCCGTAGAACATCTTGACGGACAACATGAAATGCTTTCTCTTGTCGGAGTCGGATATGTACAAGGTTTTGGCTGTGCAATAATTCTGTCGTGGAGAAGGAGGAGAAATTGTGAATAGTTAGATTATTTTTGCTCAAAATGCAAAGTGAACTGATAGGTGAACGTCAGATTCATTTATCTGCTGCTGCATGTTTAGATAAATCCACTGAAAACTCATATCTAATGTTTGTTTATTCTGTTTTGAATTTACTTAGAATCTCCTTTAATATAATTCGCTGCAAAAGTGAGTGAATCCACAATTCCTCTTAGAATCGTCATTGGACTTTCTTCTAAGTCTAAATATTGATTAATCCAACAAGGCTGTCAGATTGTGACCGCTGCAAATTGTCATGATTTCAATGGTTTTCATTTCATTTCAGCTTGCATATACAAGGCGCACACTGTGTGAATTTGGAGGAATACACCAGAAGTTTAAACACACATACAGCTTTTTTCCCCTCACCATCTGAAGTGAAATTAGACCAAACGTCTCTTATTTTAGGTAAGTTAAAAATGACCAACATTATTTCTATTTGTTGAAACTCACAATAATGACTTCAATGCCATTATTGACAGTCGGCAACATTTAATTCCCGTTTTGGATGAGTGAAGTATTTTTGAACTGAGTTTGAAAGAATAATTTATTACCAAAAGGATAGGAAAGAATTTATTAATTTTGTGAGCAACTTGCTGGCACCGAATCAGACACATCTGTGTTTAATTTGCGGCCTGTTATGTCACATCCTTTCATTTTGACTGAAGGGATGTGAAGGAGTGGCTGTGACTCCATAGTAAACACTTTCTTCTGAGAGTCTTTTTGTGTAATTTGTACCTTTCCCTCTAGGTTGAGCTGTTGCATTTCTTGGTCGCTGTTGCCGATGCCAATGAAGGCACACGGCTGCGACTCGTGCTCATTGCAGCCGTCTCTCTCCATCTGCTCCTTCTTTTTCTTCCAGCCGCTGCCCATCAGGTAGACGCAGGGAGGAGGGCAGAAGAACCTGGAAACAATGAGGTGCGTGGAATGTTTTTTTTTTTATACAAAGCAGATCTGTTTCCAAGACAATATTCTCTAAATATGCCTTGAGCTTTTAAGAATCAACATTTATTCACATTTCAGATATAAAAATAATTATAATTTTAACTCAAACACTTGACCGAAATCTTGAACTTTGGTCGAAATAAACCAAATATTGTGCATCCTAATTTACACCAGTAGAGGGCAGCCTGGTGTCATCTCTCTTGCAGAGAAAAAAAAAATCTGGTTAGATATTTTTATATGCAACTTTATTTCAAAAGTTGTTGCACTTTGCAGTGTAGACACACACAAAAAAACTACACTTCTAAATAAATTTTAGACATTTTAGTCCTTCACAAATAAACAGCTGAAAAAGAAGAAACCGGCTCATTACTGGACGAACTGGGTTCATGTGGAACTGGAGAGCAAGCCGTTTCGCAACTCCAGACTCCGACTCTGTGGGTGTTTGACTACTTTCACCTCCTATAAAAAGCACAGAAGAGCGAGAAGCGGCGAGAAACGGGGGGGGGGAGACTTTCAGGTTCTCCGTTCACCTCCACTCTTGAGACCAGTTTGTAAAAACAGAGAGAGCCATGCAGAGAGGTGCAACCTGATAATAACAAAGCAGCATCCTGCAAAGTCCTGCTGGACAAAGACTATTATCAGAGGAATTCATCTTTTCCAGCTCTTGGTGGTTGGCGTCCAACGTTTGATTTACCAAGAGATAGGCGGCCTGATGAGATTGCAAGCAGTGTCGCAAGCGAAGCCAAAAGACGCAGCGGAGCCGCAGAGAGCAGCGGAAAGAAGACGCGCAGCGTTTTGGGGGCGGGAGGCTATAAAAAGTTGCAGCGAGGGGTGGAAAGGTGAAATGCAGCATTACAGGAAGGATTTGAGGAAGAAGAGAAGAGTTCAAGAGAGTAGAGTTGAAAAAAAAAACTGGAGATGTTGCATCAGCTGCTGATTGAAGTGCAGTTACATGTGTTGCATAGAAAATTAACTGAAAAGTTTGACGGCAGCAGGCTTTGCAGCTTAGATCCAACCAATGAAATTCCTCCCGATTTCCCAAAACATTCCCTCTGGAGGAGTTTGACTTCCAGCTCTAGCTGCCTGCAGCTCAATGCGTTTTCCATGCTTTCCGTCAAGACTGATCAGTGCAATACCTGAAGAAAAATGTTGCTTTGTTTATATTCATACGATAACTGATAGGTGAGAGGCGGTGTTCAAGTCTCCGGTTCATCACACGGCAACAATTAACACTTTTACTTAAAAAAAAAATACTGGAAAATCGAGTTTGAAACAGTTTTGTTTATGAGACTACGCAAACTGGAGCAGAAAACACCAAACCCGGATATTGTACAAACTACGGTAATATTTCTTGTCATGTTACACAGAGTGAAATATTCCAACCCTTTATTTTCTGGTAGTTTTGATCACTTTGGCTCATAGATGAATCAGATTATTAGCATACAGAAATGACCCACTTCTGGAAAGTCGGTTCAATTCTGTTTGTTTTGATTGAATTACTGCATCAATGCGGCGTAGAACGGAGGCAATCAGCTGAAGAATGATGGGAGGAAAACTTGCTTGTAGAGATGTCATAATTAATTTTATTTATTGCTTTGTTTATTTATTTTGGATATTTAAGATGTCTTCCAGTGTTAAATGTTCATTAGAATTTAAAGTTTATTGATCCTTGAGAATGTGTTCTTGAATTATTAGTATGCCATTATCATTGTATTGCTTAAAAATGGTCTAAAACCAACAATATCATTGATTATCCTGATCACTCCTGGAACAATTTATGTGAAGACGAAAGCTGGTGGGTGTCAGTGCGCTAATTTTCCTTTGAGGTGGACAGAATCAGTTTTACATGCAAGCGACGGCTGATTGTCGATCTCTCTTAAATTAAGAAAATCAGCGGCAATTTATTGGTGCACCACTGATCATATCCTTTCAAATTCTGTGTCAAAGTATTCCTTTGTCAATTGTGAAAATGATTTTTTTGCAGCTCTACATCCAAGTCAAAACCTTCAGACTTATAGAGCTTTATTAGGCGTTTCATCTACAACATGGGAGAAACGAAATGTTTGGAAAAAATATATTTTTGTCCATAATAAAAAAAACTCACTTGAGCACAAAGCGAGCTCAAACTCCATGCGGAAAAACTGAAGGTATGAGTTCTGTTTTCAGCATCCTGGGGACGAACTAATCCATAAGACCCAGTCTGTGTTAATCCCTCTAATGACTGCCTGCTCTGCATAGATGCTGGGGGGTTACACAGGTTTTGTTTTGTGACGGTTGCTTTCTCACGGCAGCGTGGAGTCAAAGTGCGGTGATCGTTCAGAGAGAGGAAGAGAGCTGACGTCGATCGGGGGCTCACCTTTTCTCATTGCCGTAGGATTTCTGTGCAACTTTTGCGTGCAGGATCATGACGGTTTGGTCGCCTCGCTCCTTTAGGTAATTCCTCATCGCTTCTCTGCAACAAAACAGAAACATTAAATTAAGGTTTTATCACCGACATACCTTGTCACTTGGAAGGTAAAGGATTTTTTCTTTCTTTCTTTGGATTAGAGTTGCAATGACTCATCAAAAAGCATAGCTTGAGAAAAAAACCCGAAGTGAATGCACAAGTGTCACACATGTAATCAGATTGAGGTGAGGAAACGCATACAGTGAACTCAGGATGACCCAACAAAAGACTCAAGCGCTTGCCAAGAAGTTCTGCTCTCCCCCAGATGTGTCCGTGTGGGGGTGGGCTGAACTCTCAACGGCTGGCTCAGGGGGACGGAGGGGAGCAGGAGACGGGAACGTGGAGGAGAAACAGAAGATGTAGAGAGAGAGCAAGGGGAGTAATGGAAAGATAGAGAGGGGAGAAAAACAACAACAACAAAGCTGACCTCACCAGCAAAAACTTCTTGTTTTCTGGAGTTTTTTTTCTGTTTTTTTGTCATTCGGACCTTCTTGCCCCTTAAAAGGTGCAGATCGTGTTTAGATGGAGACACCGCATCACACCTCGACTCAGGCTGCACACATGAACAGATGTCAGTGACACCTGACACGCCAGAGTCTTCACACACACACACGCACACCCACACATAAACGCAGTTCCAGTCTCCAACATTAGGCTCAGAGCCTTTGTTATGAAAAGTATGGGGCCTCCTCAGAGCGCCGCTCTGTGTGTGTGTGTGTGTGTGTGTTAAGGGAGTGGAGGGGATGCAACAGAGGAGGAAGTCCAAGAGGAATTGTGGTTTATCCATTTCATAATGGACTAGAGAAGGATTTCTTACTTTACTCTAATGACATTATTATTGGATATTTCCATTTGACAGCAAAGCAGAATTTAGCAATTTCTGAATTACTGACTGGCCGAATCTTGTAAGCAAGAACAGGCAGCTGAACTGATCTGAAGCATCCATTTATCAGGGTCCCTAAAAGGATTTATGTTAAATTCTTAAAGAAATATTAACTTTACAGATTTTTAGGTCCTTCATATTAATTAAAAAAGGCAAAAATACTGAGAACTGGAATAGGAAACCTGACACAAACCATAAACAGGAAAAAAGAACAAAATTAAAGGAAAATGGAAGGAAGGGTAAAGGAAAGGGAAGAAAGAACAAAGGGAGGGTAGAAGGAAGGAAATTGCGGACGGACGGACGGACGGACGGACAGTTTGGAAACCACTGCTTTAGACAACGGGAAGTGAAAAGTCTGGGAATAAGATTTTTTTCAATGCTTACTTTCTTAATTCTTTAAATAAATCACCAACAGGTGCTTGGTTTTTACTAAACGTTGTCTTGGGGTTGGTGTGAAACCAATAAAAGTCAGGAACTGATGTTTTCATGCCTTCATTGTCTGACAGATTCAAATATCACCGCTTAGTTAGAGAAGGACGCAGCTGTCCTGAGGTGTTAAAAAAGAATATAAGTCTGTACTCATATCTTCAGATCTTCCTCCAGAGTACTGCATGCTGCTAGAATAAGAAACTAGTGTCAGCTCGGTTATGTGCAACACCCTTTGGCTTTTGGTTAACACTGTTTCACAGCTCAAGAAACCAAACCAGAACCAGACCGCCGCAGCAACCTTCTCCTATCAAGACGGATCGGCCTTAGCTCAAAAGGAAGCTTTCACTCTGAGGGTCGCTATTCAGACCCTTCATGGTTTTGTTTTTGTGATTGTTGCGGCATGAAATTACGGATTTTCCTGCATTTTCTTTCTTTAAAGGTGGGGCCAAAGTTACACTATTTTAAAGCTTTATTTTTGCCCTAACATGATCTTGCAAAAATTTTGAAATTGATGCCCAAGACCCTCCCAAAAAACAAACAAAAAAACAACTGGATTTTAACTTATATCTTACATGCAAATAACATTTTTAAGTACCTTCTTGAAATGGCACTCTTAATACAAATCAAATCTAGGAAGGAAGTTGTCGAAGTGCAAACGACGAATTTCATATTGGTCATTCAAGTTAACATGAACTGAATGCACAAGAGAAGCAAATCAAACGGAACATTAAAAAAAGTCAGTGATTGGTCAAAAAAGAACAAAATACAGTAAAACGCTAATCTGATCTGTAAGATTTACAGAAAAGGTGCGATGATTGGTTAAGATTGGAAGTCTGCGGAAAATTTTGCGAATGATAAAAGTTGTGATCGCAACTTCCTGGAGGGAACAGCAATAGTCCGTTGAGGGGGTGATTCCTGAACTTTTCAGCTTTGTTCCACAAAACAAAAACGTAGAGGGGCCGAGACGCTGACTCTTAGTTGAGTCCATGAGCATCGGCTAAAACGTGGTGCAAGGAGAAAACGTTGGTCAATATGTTGGCCAACGTGTTGCTTTTATTTGCAGCAAAACGTATGCACAGTGAAAATGTAAAACTTTTGCTAAAAATAATTCATTCAAAGAGATTTCCACAGAAAGGTGTTTGGTTCCAAGAAAACAAGGCTGTCAAAGGAGAATTTATATAGAAAAAAAAACTAAATCTGATCAAATCTGGTGTTTCTAGGATCAACTGGCTGATTGGCCGCCTCTCACTCGGAGCATCAAGTTGTGTCTCCATTAGCACAAAATACGGAAGAAGTGAGATAGTGACCAGCGCACACAAACCAACTTCCTGTGGAAAACTAGCGTGTAGACAAACATAAAAAAAAAAAAAAAAAACACATGTTCTTGAAATTTAGCATGCAAAATTAAAAACATGCATCCAGCCTTTTAAGGAAATTAAACACAAATTGTTTATAAAGAACCCTTCCTATCCACCCCCACAGAAAGTAGTTATTTGAATCAAGTCTGTCAGAGCAGAGAAAGGAAAAAAAAAAAGAAAGAAAGTATCACAAATAATCTGATGCAATAGCAGAATGATGGGAAGGAGAGCTGTAATTTTTTGGGGGGCTTAAAGGAAATTTGCATGTTTATTCTAAGAGAAGAAACTCCAGCAGAGGCAGAAAGGGACAGAGGGAAGGGAAACAGAGAAAAGGAGAACAGATAAAACAAATAAAAAGGGGAAGAAGTGAGACCACCAAAAAAAAAAAGTGTCAAACACATACCAGTAAAAAAAACAACAAAAAAACAGAAGGACTGTGGTGTGTGCATGTGTGTGTGTGTCAGCAAAGGTAAGTTAAATGAATCTGCAGATGAAGAGGAGCAGACAAGGCTTTTCATCCGTAATAACAGCTAAAGCAGAGTGGGACTGTCCCTATCCCTACACTGCCCCACACACACGTGTGTGTGTGTGTGTGTGCGTGCGTGTAGGCGCGCACGCACGCACACACACGTAGAGAGTGGGCACCCTTTTACAGTCATGTACAGTGAAAAAGCTCAACTAGTTTCAGAAGCCCGCTGATTGAACCTCCCAAACCTTAACGGATTTTTAAACAAAAAACTGTGCCGAGCTACAAGGGAAAACATTTTTAACATGTAATATTTTCAATACCAACTGAACTCAAAAGCAATAGAGATTGCTTACATTTGTTTATTTGTCTATCATCTTGTGACGTTCTGCATCTGCCCAACGGACTGAGCTCAAGTATGCTGCAATTAGTACTGAAGCTATCCAATATATTAGCAATCTAAAACTCTATTGAATAATCCCTTGATTAATTTGAGTGATTAATGTGCGCTACTAGGGTACATTTTCTAGAAAAATAGAGGGTGAGCTGCAAAAACAAAAGAGAGGTGTCTTGCATTTTGGATCATTTGATATTGCAGAGTCACAATGTACTGTGCAACTCATGTAAGTGGTCAAATCAACTACTACTATTAATAATAATAATAATAGTAATAATAATAGTAATGCACAGAAAGTTATAGTCATTATTAGCCAATTGACAAACTCACAGATTCGAACCCGCTGTAGCTTGTCCATCATATCCCTCCTGTGGTTTAAATCCTGCCCATAAAATGCCCAAGTAATGACCAGAGTTTTCTTTTTCATTAGCATGCAGACATACAGAACTGCCCCTCCACCACCTGTTGCTGCACAATGACCGTAAGCTGCCTGAAAAAAAAAAAAGAAAAGGTCACTATACTTTTCCCTAGGCCTGTCACAATAGCAAATTTTGCTGGATGATAAATACTCCAAAAAATGTTTGCAATATACAATAATACTGTTGTTTTGAAACCATTTTCAAGTGATACAATGGTTATGCATGATAATGTCAGTAAACTCTCTCTCAGATATCAATGAAATTTAACTACTACCACATATTTAGCACTGGAACAGGAAGACATTTTAAATATCCCAAACAAAAAAATAAACAGAATGCATACTGAAGTTTCTGCAAACAAAACTTACATTAAAAAAAGAAGCTAGTAGAGCTTAATGCACCAGAGTTTTATCCGCCAGTCTTCCTTAAAGGTTTTTCTACCAAAGGAAAATATATTCACCAATGTATGACCTGAAATATATTATAATATAGTCTGATATATATATTACTTTCCCATACAACTTTTAGGCAATAAGATGTTTGTTTTCCTTTTTCAAAAATGGACATGAATTAGTTTTGTATTTGCATCTTTCAATTTATTTCTAATACTATGCAGAAAATGTTTAACTGGTCAAATAAAATATCAATAAAATAAAATTCTTTATCCAATTAATCATCAGAATAATTGATAGATTAACTAAAGTAATTGGTAGTTGAACAGCTTTCTTCCTTTTAATATTTAATCCCACTTTCTATGCTTACTGAGGTCATATTTTATTTTAAAATGTGTGTAATGATGTGAAATACTCAACTGTAACTACAACAAAAAAAAGAAAAAGAAGAAGATTTTGACATGTTCTTGCTGTGACAGCCGGGTGATTTGTCAGGCAATCCACAGCAACTTAGCTGCGTGTTCTTCCACAGAACTGGCGTTTCAGTTCCCCCTTCACACACTCACCTACAGACTCAAACCTGCAACCCTCTCTGCGGACCAACTTCGGACGCCCCTAAAAAGGGATGATGCACCCTCTTTGAGGTCAGGGCTATGCCAAACAGAAAGTCATCCAGCCACATTTATAAGTGGAAAATTGATGTAGTGAAACCTTTAGAAATGGGGAATTGAAAAAAAAAACAGAGCAGAACATCACGATGCACAGTGGTACAACCACAAGCTGCACTTAAAACGGACCGTTTTAGAGGGAAGAGAGAGAGAGAGAGCGAGAAAGAGAGAGAGAGAAAGAGCAAGCTCTACGTCTGTCATATTTTGGGCCATCAAAAAACCATCACATGAACCCAAGGGCCACTTGCAAGCCAGGGAACTGGCAGCACATGAATAAAGAGGGGGACACATCAAAAGGTGCTAGGGCCCCTTTCTTTTTTTCTTTTTTTCCTCAAAACCCAAAGCTCGGCTGTTCCAGGCAACGTGCAACCCCTCAATTTCCTCGCCGAGAGCCATGTGCGAAAGCCGAGCACATGTGGGCACGCAAAACCCAATAACCTGTTCCAAATAACAAAGATGACAAGCAAAAAAGCAAAACACATGCAAGCGCTTTACAGCGAGCCGCAGCATCCAACAACATGGAGCGCTGAATGACTCGCAGAAAACTGAAGGCAAACGAAACACTCCGAAAACCTGCAGCGGGGTTGTACTAGATGCTTCGCGTTTTCAGAGCTGAAGACTGAAGATGGAGAAGTCCCGCCTCTCAGGGTTGACTGTCCACAAACAAACTGTGAGAAAGAAGCTCGTTTCCACACAGGCTTATGAACAGGAAAGTCTCAGCGGAGATCAGAGCCATAATCAATGGCAGCGGAGCAACTGTGATGTAATACAACAGGGAACAACGGATAGACTGAGGATGGCTGATGGTAAAAGATGCTGCGAAGGCAATCCACCCAGAAATGCAGAAATGCACAGCAGTCCTTACCGACGCGGCAACAGCACCAGAACTTCAGCGCCACGGAAAAGCATCAGCACCCCTTACATGGATTTTACTGGAATTTTATCTTATGAGGAAAAATTGAAGAGTCTAATTGTGAAGCTAAAAGAAACTTTCACAAACACATTCTGAAAGGAAAAGAATCTGTTTTTATTCAGCCATCTTTAGCTTTTTGGAGAAGTTGAACCTCCACCTCAGCCAAAACTCGTTTCCAGCCTCCATCAGCGTTTTTATAGACTCTTTCCCGTCTCTTCTGAAAAAAATAAATAAAAAATCCCCACAGCATAATGGTGTCATCACTGTGTGTTCCCTTTGAGACACACTGTGTTTCAGGGTGATGTCTAGTGTCCAGTTTTGGTTTCATTTAACCAGAACATAATCTTGTACTCTGAAGCCTGATGCATCCTTTACTACAAATAATCAAGTGTACACTAAAGGAGTGCTGTCACTCAGTTTTGGGGAATAAAATGTTTATTTTCCCATTAAAAAAAAACCCTGAATTATTTGCTTATTTGCATTTGTTTATGTATTTCTAATATTGTATAAAAAGGCTTAAGTGGTTAAATAAAAATTTTGCAGAATGTGGCAATTTTTTATTTGATTAATAATTTTTGTAGCCGATGGATTAATCAAAATAACCGATTAATCATCTGACTAATCGATTAATCGTCAGAATAATCGATTAATTGTCTGTGTAACTGATTAATTATCAGAATATTAGATTAATCGATTACTAAAATAACTAGCAGTTGCAGTCCAAGCTTGTGTTCGTCTACCACATAAAACCCCAACAGAATACTTTGAAGTTTGTGGTTGCAAATTTAAGCTTTTCCATCTTTAGATATGAAATTCTGACTACACTTAAATCACCAAAGACTTCAGTTTCCAAGCGGATGGACGAACATTTCAAAACATGAGAATTAACACACGTTATGTACTGAAAGAGACAAAACAAAACCAGCAAAACATTTCTCACCTTGTTAGGCGCTGTGGCTGAGGGCGCTCCCCAAACTTCCTGCAGAGGCACAAAGTGAGAAAAAAACATAAGTGGGTCAGTTATTAACCACAAGCAAACAAACAAACGGTAAACATGGTGTTACTAAGCGGTGCATCTTTCCATGCACACAAAATCCGCCCATTCTGACCCTGACAGAGTGAATTTCCGCGAAAGCAAGCAGGTCAAAGCGAGCGGAGGGTGGAGAGGTTGAATAGAAAAAAAAATACGAGGATACCGTTATGAAATTTTGCATGAAGCTCAGCCACATGCTGCAGATGGTTTAAGATTAGATTAACCACTTAGTGTGCTCAGAAGACGCATCCACAAACTTAGCTTGGTTATCTGCACATCTGAACGGCCCCATGGTGGCCTGGATGTTTGATGACTGTTCAGCGACTTGTTGGTGAACAAGTAGAGCAGAAGCCTGCTGGCTTTTTTTGAAAAATCCAGAAATGTCTCACTTGATAAATTTACGACAGGGATTCTCGTTCAAAGGTTCATAAATTTCACAAGCACTGAGTCAACATTAAGCCTTTTGTAAACTAGACATCACAGGATGTGACAGGGCCCACAGACACAAGAGGAACTGGATGCGTTTCATCACTTTGGATTTCTGAAAGATGCCAAACAGGCGTAAATCTCACCTAACAGGATGAGGGATTCAACTCTTCTGATGAAATCGACTCAACGAGGCCAAGTCAGGTAACATTTCTGAGTTAAAATGAACTTTAGCAGATGGAAACTATTGATTTACGCACTTTAGAAATACACTGATGGACAAAGCAAAGTGAAAATCAAGAAATTTGGTGATTATCTTGAGAACACGAGTATAAATCTGAAGTGTGTCTCTGGAGTACAGTTACTCCACTTTGGAAAATAAAAGTCAAAACTCTCTCTAAGTTTATACTGTGCAGAGCTGATCTGAGCCTCTTCTACAGTAGGGTTGTCAGAAAGGAAGTCTGACAACCTTAATGAATATGTTTTTGACCCTTTAGGCTGAAATATCTAAGCTCCACCCATAGGTGGCGATAAATTCCGCCCCAGCAACATTAAAGTTTTAAAACCAGATGGCTAAAGCAGTGCTAGACAAAAGATTTTCCCAACAATCGTTGCTTGCGTTTCCTTTGACTTGGTTTATCGTTTCCTCTCAGTCGTTAACTTCTTTAGTTCACATTTGACATGTAAAGGAAAAGCCAATCAGGATGAAGGACGACCGATGTTGAGAAACCAGTTAAAATAGCTCCGGCGTTGTTGTGACCAAACAGGCAAAACTCAGACCAAAGCCTGGATCTGTGAAAATGAAGAATTGGACTCAAGAGTCCCTGCCCAGTCACTCTTGTGAAGGAAACGTTGAACCAAACTATTTATACCACAAGCAGCATGTCTGTTCAACAGTTGACAGCAAAAAGTCTGACTATCAGCTTATTAGAGTGGCATTATTATAGGAAGAATGACAAATAGGTACGTTTTTGCACAGTTAACGCTGAAGAGTCTTCCCTGATGGTAAGGGGACGTTCCAAGATGACAACGGCAGAATTCATGAGGCTCAAACTGAGAGAGTCTGGACCTTCAACGTATTCAGAATCCATGGGGTTAACACTGGATGAAAATAAACCTTGTGACAGAAACGTTTCAAAACAATGCCACAGTGAACATGTGCTATAATAAAAGGTTGTATTTTTTTTAGCTTTTTGTGGCAACTTTTCTTGGCAAGGCGTCATAGCTCTAAAAATGAAACTATTAAAATTGGTCTTTTTTCTCCAGCTTCTTAGACAAAAGAATTACATACAAATATAAGTTTTATCTTCAACAATTAGTTCTTTTTTAAGATATTTGTTAAACTAAAGCCTCGTATGTCCAGTCAGTGAAGAGTCGAAGGCCTAATTAAAGTCAAAATCTGCATGCATCACTCAAACCACTGACTCCACCACATGGGCATGTATGTAACCAAAATTAATCTCAGCTCAAAGTTAGGAGAGTTTTCTTTCTGTTAGTAAAACAACAACAAAAAACTGATGCCATAACCAACACCATCTGCATGTAGCTGTCTGTTCTTTAATAAGAGAGGAAAATGGTCAAACCAAAAAAAAACAAAAAAAAAACCAAGGTCGCCAACTTTGCACAGGCAAAATAGAAACTAGTAACAGTCGGAGGAGGCTGCGGAGAGGCATGCAGGGTTTTTCCTGTGGCGGGGCTCTACCTCTCAGCTAACTACTCATGAGCTGCGGCCAGGTAGTTTTTTCCGGAATCAAGCTGACAAACACATAAACAAAAAGACCTCGCCACTGCTGCGACAGGAAGCAGAAAGCAAGGCCAAACCGCTGATAGAGTTAACATCAAACGTACGGCTGATCAGCTTCTCATCCATTTAAGACCTGGGGCAGAAAAGTGGTTGCTATCAGCGTTGAGAAACTTGACTGAATCCAAAATCTCAGAAGTTCGCCAAAAGCAAATGTGTATTTAGAAGGATTCAGAGGAAACAAATGAACGGGAGAATCGCTGGATGTCAGAAGCACAAACACTTTCTTATCTGCGTTAAAGATTGTTCACGAGTGTGAAACCAAGACATCTACCGAAGCCTTATCCTCTGTACAGGCTGCCTTTCATCTCTAGCTTCTGAGAGCACATGTGTTCAGCATGAATCAGTCAGTGAATGACCTATGAACAGAATAATTATAATGTTATTTGTCTCATTTAGTTAAATTACAGCTTGTGTTACATCAGATGCAGAGGTCGGTTGAAAAACATGCGAGTCCCACCTGCAGATGTTTAGCAGTGTTTCATTTCAGGCGAACCAACCACCTTCCATGATCAGAAAAACAAGTTGGTAAGTTTGGATTCGGTTCTGATCACGGCTGTTTGCTTATGACTAAAAGGGTCAGAAGAAATCTCAGAGGAATAGAAAGCCAGAAATAGTTTGAGGCAAAAACAAAAATCAAAGTGTACTTTTTTTTGGGTGTGTGAACAACTATTTTAGCCCAAAGCTAAAAATTGCGTTTCTTGACTCTTCATATTTCGTAATCTTAGACGGACAAGAAAATAATTCCAAATAAATATTCAAATTGATTGTAATATTCAAAAATCGCTTTGAAATATCAGACTTTTAGCATTCTCAGTCACTTGTTTCTTGTGTAAGAGTCAGCCGCTGCAGGATATTAGAAAACTATTACAAACACAGTAATAGTCGCAAATATTGCAATGATTATATTAGGGGTGAGGAGGGATACATGCTGAACATTGATGGCGATGCATCATTCAGCACTAACTGCAGGGTTACTCCAAAAGCCTGAATGCATCATTGCCAAGCACCATATGAATCCATGATCCCAACAATCTTTTTGCAACATAAAAATTGAGCACACCGATATCGTGTTGATGTTTTGATAAACTGCTCAGGCCCATCTAAGACCTTAGTGGCGCAGCTGCTCGTAAATAATGAAAATACAAAGATCTCAACCTAGATTTCCAGACATTCTGTTACGGTTTTTGACATGATCCTGCATTTTTCCCTGCCTCTCTTGTGTATATCCTGGCCTTCCAGTCGGCCGATTTAGAAAATCCCAGAAGCTGAACCTGTGATTTCTTAACAGACGATACAAGATATTTACATATGCTTAAAGAAAAAGATACACATGATTATGTTTTCCACTGTCATTAAATGAGACCAAATGTTTTTGGGCTTTTTTTTTATTCCTGGTTAGTTTATGTTGTTTTCTGTAGAGTAATATAGACAAACATGAGAATGTATTTTAACAAATTATGAAAGCCCAGGTGATGTCAAGGCTTTGCAAGCTTCTGATTGATTCATAAGAAAGGAGCCCATATCTACTACTGTTCTTTGAATATGAATCCACAGTGGCAGATGGGTAAATATTGCATTTTATTATAAAAATGACTCAAAGCAGTTAGTAGCAGTTTTACATCTTGACAACAATACTCTAAAAATTAGCAACGCGGAGTTATAATCAGACCAGACGGGAAGCATCCTGAGAATATTAGTTCCAGTAATTTCAGCCTGAACTTTGGGGGGGTGGAACGACTTTGAACTTGTCCATTAAAAGCTTGAGACTTGATTTGGAAAAACAGCCGATCCAACTATGGAACACCTACGGGTAATCAAGCACAGCTGCCATGAGATTTATATTAAGAAAGTGAGCCAAATAGAAAATAAGTGCGAGCAGGGGGAAAAAAAAAAAAAAAAAGGGAATAGAGGAAAACAGGACGAGAGAGAAGCAGATATGACTTGTGCCTGAGCCAGATGATGGGAAAAGAGGTAGAATGATTACAAGGGAGGACAATCAATAAGGTTCCCACAGTGCAGCGCTGATGCTTCCACTGGCTAATAGATTCCAGACAGCTCTCTTATCTTCCTTCAGCTCCCTTCTGAATATCACAGCACCTACTGCATGCTCCGAATGATGGAAGAAGGGATTACTGCAGGGGAAAGGGAACATGATGTTTAAGGCAAAATAAGGGAATAATACGCGAATGGGAGGGAAGAGGAAAACATACAAAATACACACATTTATGTGAATGTTGTTTTTTTTTTCATTACAAGTTTCCACCTCCATGTTTAGGTGATTTTATTCAGTGATATATAAAAAAAATAGTGAGCATTAAGATAGTAACGGTAGGACATAAAGTGAGATCAAGGCTTTCAACTTGTGACATGCGCTTTTGGTTAGCCAGTTCTGTGAAAAACCACAGTCCACACTTCTTTTCACCTCCACAAACTGACTTTAGCACATCAAGTCGAAACACAAAACACCAAAAAACAGAAGAAGCCCAAATGCAGGAAACCACAAATAGGTAGAGCTGCAGATGTCAGGGGCAAGACATTCTCACTGTTGCATCAGCACTTCTCCAGGCGCCTCAAACATGCAGCAACGTCTCACTGCTAACTTTGACGAACAGCGGGTCCTAGAGCCTCAGCTTTTGTCTTCTCAACAAAAAAAAAAAGCCTCATTATACGAGATGTCGACATTAGGAATCAGGTAAAAGGAAAAAAAAAAAGCTGACAGTCATTCGCGGAAAACGAACTGTTTCCTGCATCTCCGCATATCATGGCACTGATTCCAAGAAGCAGAAGAAAGGGAGAGGAAAGACGCAGATCACTCAGCTGCCAAACAAAACGTTTACTCATCATAGTTAAGAATGCATTAGAGCCACACACTGCATAGGCAATATTTCTCTTCACTGTGTCAAATAAGGTTGAATAATTTAAGTAATCGATTATTCTGATTAGTCGATTTTTCATTAAACCACTTTAACCTCTTTTAAGCAACAGAAATGAATACATTTGTGAAATAAGAAAACAAACATTTTATTGCCTAAAATGCAACACTGAACTCCTTTAGTGATTTTGAACCACGTGAAGGTGAAAACCTATGCCACATATTTATTGTTTTTTATCTTAAATGCAAAATGTATGTATGTTTTGTACAATTTTGACTTAGTTACTGCTCTGAATATGTTGTTCTTTCAGCAAAAGGCCTTTTTTAAGCATTTGTACCGTTACTAAATTAGATGATGATTACTTGAATAATCGATTAATCACGATTAATAGTTCCAGCCCTATTGTCAAACATAAAATCAGACTAAACTTTTAGTTTTTAGGTCAGCTGGGATTAACGAGGCTGTTTTAATCTATTAAATGCCAGATTACTCAAAGAGAAGAATCCTCCAGACAGAACCGGAGCACATGAGCTAGGTTTTTAGACTGCCTTGCAAACAAACACGTCTTGCTCAGAAATTTTCTTTGGGACCAATGTCAAGGTTGAAGCTTTGGTTTTGATGTTTGTGTCTAATCTGGGTACATCTTTAGGGTCACTGATGACTGCAAGAACCTTTTGTGACCCAACTTTAACTTCTTAGCAGAGGTCTTGACATGTTGCTCAATACTCCCACACAGCTTTCTTTCCCCGTGATTCCAGTTCCTCATGCAGCGAAATGCCCCACATCATGATGCCTCCACCCCCGTACTTTACAGCTGGCCTGGAAGTTCTTCCTGTTTCCTCTTTCACAGTTTAACCAAACTACAGCACACTGCTGCATTTTAAGATATAGCTGAAACCTCAGACAACTCAAGGTAAACTACCCCCAAGGGAAGTGAGGTAGAGTGAGTAGCAGTCAGGCTCTGATAACAACAACGCAAAACAAGAAATATAGACCGAAACAGAGAAATATGAGAGGACAAAAAAACATTTTCATCTTAGGTTAATTAGGATATTACACTTTATCATTTTTAACTTTGTGTTTGTAGCAAAACAAGCAGAGTGTCTGTAGCGAGCAAAGCTTGACTAAATCAATATTAAACCACCAAAACTGTTTTCAAAAGTTCTGTAAAGTGAGAATTTTAGTTTTGGACAGAAATTTTGCAATTCTGGCTGTGTCAAAGAAGCGGTGACGATTAGCAATTCAAAGAGAGCAAAATATTCAACGTTTAATCTGTGAAAATATTAGACATAAGACATAGTGGTAAATAGGGTGAAAACGTAAATGTCTGTATAATGGAGCTATTATGAAAAAACTTAATGTTTTTTTCTAATTTCTGTTTGGAATGGTCAAACTTTGGATAAAAAAAAACATGCTGGATTAGTAAAGAAATCAAAATGGCCAGAACAATTCAAAATCCTCCTTTCAGTTTTTAGGTCATTCAAATATCAACAGCTTCAGTTCATATTTACCACAAAATGAGTTTTTGTTACTATGGCAAGTTATTCATCCCAGTATATAATAAAATAAAAAATAAAAAAACAGACACATTTGAATTGAATGTAATTTTCATTCTTCACTCCAAGATCAGAGCATAAACAAAGTGATGCTGTTAATAATCAGAGGAACATTACTCTCTGGACATAGCTCTGTAGGACTACAGGAAGAGTTAAGTGCATTTTAGCAGGTAGTGGGAGGAACTGATGGCTGTTATGAGTCAGACTCTGATTTTATGCTAAGATGTGCTTGAAGGAACAACAATAAAAACCTTAGAAGACAAGAAAAATGCACCAAATGTCCTCTGCTGTCAGGTGTAGATGAAAAACATTTAAAAATTCATGGCCAAACAGACATGTGGCGTAGCTCTGGCAGGGTCTCTTATACTGAATAGCTTTAAATTATTAAACAAGGGATCATTTCATGAGTTTGAAATGTTTCCATTTCACCAAAACATTTACAACAAGGAAGCAGAGAGAAAATTTTGCACCCTGAGCACTTAACAGGAATCTGCTGATGGTATCCTCACAGCTTAAGTCATTTAATTGCAATCCAACGTTTTTCTATATTTAATACTTTTAGGAAGTGCATCTTTTTTATACACGGATGATATCGTACTGTCTACACCAATCACGGGGAAGTCTGTTGACACACTAGTTGTGCAACATACGTTCGTTGACAGCCATGACTAAAAAACGTTTATGACACAAAAGATCATTGCTAACAACAGAGGTCCTTAGAGTGCACTGTCCAAGCATATTACTGAAAAGTTGAGTGGAAGGAAAACATTTGAAAAAGAGCTAAATGATCAGGCATAACCACATACTTGTGAGGATTGAGAAGCAAAGTCAAAAGAGCTTGGTTGACGACTTACAAAGCATAACTCAGCTATCTCTAAACCTATCCTACCAAAATAAATTAGCTGTTCCTGAGCACTGCAGTGGTATAAAAATGGCCATAAAAAGTAATAGGAACACCATCTTGTCAATTGACCAACCAGTCGAATTCCCATCGATCAGATCATTTTGTTCTTTCCAGTCGACACGTCATAGCTAAGCAATCAATCCATACAATCACAACAACAGCTTCAAAGTTGGTCAGTTTCATTATCAGTAAAATATTATTTCTTTTACACTTAGAAGTGTACTTGCTGACATGCAGGTAAAACTTTGCCATCAACGTCAGGGTTTCCCCCCAAAAAAACTTTCTAAACCCTGTGGTAGGCTGCTGGATGACTGGCTTTTTATTTTTTTGAGTTAAAAAATATTTAAAGTTGACAGAAAATTTGAAAATATCACTTGATAATTATGTGTTATTGGAAGATTAATACATGAAGATCAATTATAAGGTCTTAAAAAAGGGCAAACATTAAAATAAACTAAAAATAAATAAACAATGCTTAGCCTGGTGGGGGCACAAGTAAAGCCTGGTGGCCCGCCAGGCTTATAATGCACTGGGGGAAAACCCTGAACAACAAAAAACAGACAACAAATTCACATAAACCCAAACTGAACATAGAAAATAGTAAGGTGTGCGTTTTGTTTCAACTGGAACAATTCTGTCCTCCTCTACTCAGTTAGCCTTTGGTTCAGGTAGAAATTAACAAAAAAGATTAGAATTTTTTTTTAAATAAACAACAAATGCCTTAAATATCAATCAATCCATTAAATTTTATTTGTATAGCACATTTCAGCCGCAAGGCATTTCGAAGTGCTTTACATCATATCAAAAACAGAAACATAATGTAACATAGAATCAACAGTAAAAACAATAAAAACAACAATAAAAACATGACATTTAGTCAAGTTCCATCAATAAATTTATAATTGAGAATGTTTCAAATAAAATCCTAAACAGGTTTGGTTTTTTGTCGAATTTGCATTTATAGAAGGTTTACCAATTACACTCTTATTGTGTTATATGGAACAAAATACCTATTGCTATTTTTATTCCCATTCACGCTCACAATCACACAGTTTAAAACGATGTAAACAGCCTTTCAACGGGCTTCCGGCACGAGGCTCCGTACACCTCTTTCACTGAATTTCGCTCTGGGACTCCGCCGTCCCTCACGGATTTTTGTGCAATTCTATGGTACCTGTTAGTGTCTAGAATTTACAGGGTTTGTGT
>CAEFZX010029357.1:0-50872 GCA_903066825.1 Alfaro cultratus
GTCCACGTCTGTCCAAATGATGATACGGTCGATTTCAGTTAAACTTGTATTGCATGTTGTTAAAAAGTTATGTAAGGAAGTCCAGCTGAATCCATTCAGTTATTCTCTTTTTAGCCGTCTCTCATTGAGGGCAAGAATGCATTGATAATACTACTAAAAGTACTGATTGCAACTATAGAAGCAATAGTGGCTAATTACCCTGTATTTCACTAAATTGATCGCAATCAATCAATCAATCAATCAATCAATCAATCAATCAATGTTGGAATAATGGTGGTAGGAGTTCATCTGGCAATCAGTGGGTTGCTGGTTTAATTCCCGTTCTGTCTGCCTCTGTCATTGTGTCCTTGGGGAAGACACTTCACGCCCTTTGCCTGTTGATGGTAGTCGGCAGACAAGATGGTTGACCACCACCAGCCTGCTGACCACATCATACAGTCAACCAGCAGAACCAGCAGGGGCCTTAATTCTACACTTCAACCTATTGTCTTATGTTAGTTAATTAGAGTCATAACCGAAAACAACAAGCCTGGAAATATTCTGTAAACTCAAAGCATATGGTTTTCTTCATAATGGCTGCTGTTTGTAAATCAACTAGGCTTTAATTTTTTGACATCCATTTTTAAACACTGCCTTACAAAAGTGTTTGTACCCCCTGAACTTATTCCATAAACACAATCATTGTGCATGCTATTGGGATTTAACGTGACATAATTAAGAGTACTGGATAGATGATGATAGATTTATGTTTTACAAATGAAAATCTATCTAAGTTTGGTTTGAATTTATTTTCAGCACCTGCCTTCTGGAATAAAGTTTTTTGCAATCACAGTGAGACATTTTGGGATGCACAATGTTACTTCACTGGTAGGAAAGGAGTCAGAGTTGATGTATGAGGAACAACACCAATCCAATGATCTTTACTTCTGCACACGCCTTTGGCTCTGGAACCCAAGGATTGGGAGTAGGAGTCTCTATTCCCTGCTTTCTCAGGGAAAGAACTATGTTTGACTGAGTCTATTGACAGTGGACCCAAATGGACTGAGGAAGGTCCTGATATATGTATATATATATATATATATATATATATATATATATATATATATGTGAGGGGAGAAAAATGTCTGGCTCTAGCTCCTTGGCTTATTGCCCCAAGCTATTTAACTTTAGATAAGCAAAAACATAAACAAATGGATGGTGTCAGAGTAAAAAGGAGTTAAATATAAATGCATCTAACTTTTTTTGTAAATTTTAATAGCAATTTTAACAATTTTATTCAACTTTTCAATTGCTTGCAGCTTTGTGTTAGTTTACTATATAAACCCCCCAAAAAATACATTTAGATTTGAGGCTGTAATGTGAAAAAAAAATTATGTGTATCAAAACTATGGCAAGGTATTGTATTTTTTTTGGGTGAGTGCACTAAATGGACAAAGCACATTCTGAACCACTGCAGAAGCTTTACTTTGGTTGTATAATGGCCGCACACTTCCAAGCACAAGACAGAACAGTTAAATATTTCATATGATTCTGCCATGCTGTTGCCCGGATTCAGAGAATTAATAATCTGGATGCGATTTCCTACTGTATAGCTTCTGACAGTTAAAATATTCTGCTGTATTTTTTATTTATTTTTTTTGGCAGGCATGTAAAACTACTGCACTCCCTTTAAATAAGCTTGTATTTTATTTCGATTGATTATTCATGGCGACAAGGCAGTACACTCAAAGCATCTTTTCATTTGTAGTCTGTGGCATGTCTGTCCCTTGTGAATACGATTAAAAAGCTGTTTTAATTTCCTTTTTGCTATTTTCTATTTATCCTTCAGAGCTAGGGTTCATACACCCTTCTGTGTGTGTGTGTATGTGCTGAGTTGTTTGGTTTAGCTAAAGCTAGGAGACTATTTCTCAGGTACAAGTTAGATCCTGTCCAGACGATGACCCAACTTCCTACCTCTGCAATGAAACAACCCTTTTCATCAAAACCTGAACTCTTCCAGGCCACTTACAACAAACAATCTCACAACAATTTATAGGAACAATGCATAGATCCATTGTGCCACCATGTGGACAGCAAAATGCACGACACAATAGATACAAAAATGGAAAGAAGTGAGGAATAAATAGAGCTTTTATGAATACAAAATTGTGTTCAATTTAAATACTTCCTGTTTAAAACTAATACATTTTTCATTGGTTTCCACATTCCTCAATGGAGAGGAAATATCCCTAGAGAGTTTGACCAAGCCACAACCCCGGAGAATTTTCTTGTTTTATCTTCGAACTGAACCAGATGCAGAAAGCGAGGTGGAGACTAAATCAATTTTAGCTGCATTGTCTCATTAACTAGGGCCCTTGGGTGAGCCGGGCTCCATGGTGATGCCCTTGCAGGAACAATGTGGTGTCACTTACAGGAGAAGCGAGGCAGGAGACTAGAAATGTAATTACAGGTGTTAAAAATCCCTATCTTATCTTAGTTTAAAGCAGAATGTCATCACTTAATATAACCGCTTAATATTTATTTTAGATTGTTAGGAGCATCATTGAAGAGCCTTGCTTTTAAATTGGTCTTTAAACCTTCAGCCCCACCTAGAAGAAGGCAGCTGCAGTACAACTTACAATTCTGTGATAAAAGATAGATGAAGATGAATATACTTCTTCAGGTTATCAACTCAAATAAATAATTTAAGGCTTATTAATAAAAAATATCCTAAAAACTCTCAACACAGACTTATTGTGCAGTCACTGATTAACCTTCAGCACTTGCTGCAGGAGAATGTGTCATGTCTTTGCTGCCTGTATTGTGGAAACACAATTATATTCCTCAAACTGATGGGCTAAAAATGTATTATAAAAAGCCTACAAGTACTGAGATAAAGAATTAATGCTATTTGTTATTTTCTGATGATTTTGACATGTCATCCATGAGAATGTTTGTGTGCTCGTTTATCAGTAGAGAGATTTCAATAGCTATGCTAAAACCATAAAACAATATTAATTACAAGATTTACCTATTTTGGATTTCAAAATAGTTCAATCTTTTGCAAGATTTAGCTATCCTACAAACGATAGTAAGATAGTTAAATCTTACTATCGTTTGTAAGATTTACAAATGACAGTAAATCTTACATGAATCAGCTTTACTATTAAATCCGTAAATCTGTGATCCACTGTCATTACAAACACCATTCTTGAAATTATGCATGTATTATAACCCCTTGAAAATTATAATTTTGTTCCTTTACACCATTGTCAGCATAAGGTATTATTAATTGAGTTAGGATGCTGGAAAATCTGGCCACATAAGAGGCCAATGCATTGGCAGCTATTGAAAGAACTCCTATCTGACTCATCATGTGCCTAAAGTCTGGAGAAAAAAACAGAGCTGGTAGTTTATTTGAAAAGAATGAGGACTTCAGCTTCTCTTTTTTTTTCTAGAGTGTACATGGTGCAGTGAACCTGAAGCTCGGAGCAGGAAACTACAGAGTACAAGAAATCTCTGTGGCACTTCAGCAAGGTCAAATGTCTGCTCTTCTTCCTCTGAAGGCTGCAGTCCTTTAGTGTTTGTGTCACCCTGCTGTGGCTGTTTAATTAGCAATGGTGTCTTGTGCCTCTTTCTCAGTTGTGTCCTGCTGGGTCAAAAGCCCGAAGGTGGATGAAGCCAGAAGAAGACTCTACAATCTTATTTGGTTATAGAGGAGTGTAGAATGTAAAAAATATGGATTCAATAACAGAGAAAATGTAAATGTTTTTTACTTCATCATGTCTGTAATTATATGTACACTATCTTTTTGCAGCTATGACAGAACGATCTGAAAGAGAGTCTAATTACAACTAAATGTGGAAATCAATTCTTTTGATTATGCGTCTTCTAAAATTTTAAATATATTTCTTATAAAAAACTTTGATTTGATGCAAACAACTATTACAAAACCTACAAACTAGTTTGATGAATAACATTTCAGACAGCAAAGTCCAGCATTGAGTTCTTAGTCAGACATATGGCATGCCATAAGTGAGTGTAAACTTGTTCCCTGTGATCCAATAAACAGCTTAGTTTTCTAACCTCCAGGCTTACGGTTTGTAAACAGGTCTGCCAGTTAAACACCAACAGAGTGTTGTGAATTTGAGCAGGATTATGTTGTTTTGTTGCTTGGATTATCTGAATCTTATTATCTTGGAGGAGAGCTTAATAGAGTCTCTGGCTCATCGCCTTCTTGGTTTTCTCCCTGGCTTGTGTGCTATGGAAACATTTATAGACTAAGCTGACCAGAGGAAATTTAAATATAAATTAATCAAACTCTTTTATTGATTCTCAATACTATCTATGATTCTGACAATCCTTAATTCACGCACTTCTTCCTGGCAAAGATTTACAGAGTTGTAAGTGAATAGCACTCTCTGTTTACCTAAACAGACATTAACCAAGAAACATTCCTGAATTAGCCCTTGATGCAGCTTTAAATGTTACAACAAATAGGATCAGCTATGCCAACTCACTATAGCATTCAAACCCGTGCAGAAAACAACATCACCATTTCTCTGTTAAGATGTGAAAGAAAGATCTCAAAGAAACATTATCACTCAAATAAATTTTCAACCAATCCTCCTGCTGTCCATTACAGGAAGGGTCAGAGTAGACTTTACTTGCAGAGGAGTCTGAGGTCTTCTGGACTGCAGGGGGCGCTCCTGAATATCTTTTTTATTCGGTGGTGGCATTATACATCTTCTAATGTGCTGTCTGTTGGAGCAGCAGCTTATCTACAGCTGAAGATAAGCTAATCAGGAAGATCAGCTCAGGCCTAGGATGCACCCCCTTCCCCCAACTCAGTACAGGTGGTGAGAGATAGAAGAATTCATCCCTTTTGGACAATGTCTCCCACATCATGCATGAAGCTGTTGCTAAACTGGAAAGCTTGTTCAGTGACAGACTGGAGCACTACAGCATGTACTTCCTCCCACCAGCGGTTGGACTTTAAAACCATTAATATTCCCAACAACTCCTGAGTCTAAAAAGCTGTTTTTTGGGATGTTATATCAAATAACATTCCTTCTGTTATTTAGATATCTCAGTGCACAGCTTTTTCATTTCATGTGAATAGTCCGAATTTTTTTTTCCAAATATTTATTCAAGCACATCTTGTACATTTCTCCTACCTAAAAGATTATTACTCAGCTTCACATTACTTTTAGTCCGAGTGTGGAATTTTTAATACCTGCACATTATTACTTTTCTTAGATTGTAAATTTTCCTGTTACTGTTCAGCCTGTTATGCCTGCCAAACTCAGGGATAGTCAAACAGCAAATTAAGAGCTTGATTTAATCATACGTACAGTGAGCCAGAAGAAGTCTGATTATTGTCATTCTGTTTATGTTCATCTTTAAGTCTAAAGAACTGAAAAAAAATGTTTTGTCTTCTTTCCTTCTTAGTATTTAATTAGTAAAAGGATTCAACTTATTGTACCACTTCAGCCATTAACTCTCCATCTGTTTCCTCCTTTTTACTAGAAACACACTATTTAACAGAAAAAGAAGTTTAAAGAGTAAAAAATGAGTAAAAGTTCATAGATTCCATAGAAGTTTCACAGACCATTCATGCAGAAAATTAAACGTCTCCCTGGAATAGGTGGGTCGCCGGTTCGAGCCTGGCTCCCTCCATCTCTGTCGACACTTTACCCATCTTGCCTGCTGGTGGTGGTCCAGTAGCTTGCCATCATCATGGAATGTGAACATGTGAGTGAATGATAATGACTGATTTCATATAAAGTGTCTTTGAGTGTCCAGAAAATCACCCTTTAAGTCTGATGTAATTTAATTTCATTAGAAGAAAACAAACACATCTTTGTGTTAGTTGAGATTGAGAAACTTCATACACGTTTTCCTTCATTGTGAAGTTATTGTTTGCAACCTCACAATGAACAGCTTCTGACTACATCCAAACAATCTCATAAACCAGAGCTTCACTGCTCAGATCGCAGCAGTTTGTGAATTATTACGGAGGACTGGATTCAGCTGGAATAATGAAACAGATACATTTGTGGGACTTAAACTTGGCTGTGGCTCATTTTACAGTCACAGCTTTGGACTGTGTCCTCATTAGCATCCTCATACATAAGCTGGCATCCATTTAAGGCACTGCAGTGGAGAAGAAGGTTAGAATTAGCCACAGCACACAAACTGCCATCATTTAATAATTTAAATCACGCTGTCCCCATTTCACACAAATACACAAACAGCAGACAGGTTGGTAATTGTAGTCCACGCATGCAAGTATGAACTACATTATTTATGCTTGCGTGTTTTACTTTGTACACTGGCACCATTTATCCCCCAACCATTGACAACAGGATTGTTTTAACTCTGAGAAGTCTAAACTAAAGCATAGAAGTTATTTACACAGATCAAACAGAATACATGCATTGCAACATGTAGGCATTATGTTGGCAACAGTGCTTGTTCTAAAGTTTACTTTCAGTCATGATAGGCTCGAATATATATACAAAAGTTTGGCCATTGCAATGATTAATTTAAACCATTGTTTTTCTGGGCAAGCAATAGGCTGAGATCAGAGTTGTTTCTGATCGTTAATGTTTGGCTGGTTTACCCATTCCAACAAAAGATGTATTTGGGATTTTTCCATGAACCAGCAAGGCTCAAGCCAATCAGCTGGAAACTGCTGGAGCACTCGCCCCCATACTAGAGTGAAGTAAGTTTACCATCAACATGTTGGCTAAGAGGGAGCTGAAGAATCAACGGTGTAAGACCGGCACCTATAAGCATGAGTGAAATTTGCTGCTTTCCACATGAACAAGAGAAAATGCCTTTTGTAAAAACATCTTTAATGTCAGATGACATGAAGAATTGGCTATTTGGGCAAAACTGCATTTCATTCAAGCATAGTGGTGGCAGCATAATACTGAGGGTTTGCTTATCATCACACAAGGTGTTTTGAGAAATTAAAGAAGAAGACTACCTCCAAATACAACACTATCTTATGTCAACTGCTAACTGAAACAGGACAGTGTTATGTTACAACAGGTCTGTGATTCTAAGTGCTGTTCAAAGCTGGTTTTGGATTCAATCCTATTAAAAATCTGTGTACTATGCCTAAAACCTCTGTCTGTGCCAGGAAATAAACCAGTTTAAATGAACTTTACAAAATCTTGGCCAGAATTATGCCAGTATAATGTTTCTAGCTACAAATGGTGTATTGTTTCTCTGCAATTTGATAAGAAACGGTTAAGCAAATATTAGAGGGATTGTATTTATTTACTGGAAAGTGGATGTATATTTTAGACCCTATTTAGATTAGAGAAATTCTTCAGTAAATTCAAACTTGGGCAGCCATTTCTTGTTCTGAAAGTTACTGGATATGCATGTTGTATCATCATTTCAAGCTAGGAAAAAATAAAACTTTACTGCTTCACCCTAACTCTGCCCCATCCCTTTTGTGACAACCCAGCTTATTAAAAAAACACCTGCATGCACACTCTATCCATACCAGATCTACTGAAATAATTTGGAATCTTAAATAGCAAGGCATCCATCTCAAAAGTAACTTTATGTCTTTAGGGTTCATCCCCTTTATAAGATTGCATGTTGCTGAATCTTTTGGTCAATGATAGCACTTGTATTTGTGGCCAATAGATGTCACAGATATCCAACTTGCCCTTAGCGAGATACAGCAGCATTGTGACGTTCTGAACTGCAGTGACATTTTTATTGCGCTATGCTGCCACAGACACTGCCAGCAGGGCTGGCACCACAATTATATACAACCTAAAATTATGCCCTCTTGAGACTAGCTCGGGCACCTGACAAGTGAGCCCATTCAGCAGAGCTCCCAGTGTCCTTCAGCTCACAGTTTTACAGTTAATGGCTGTCATCCACATTCCCTATTAAAGAGGGATTAAATGTCCTGGTAATGACAACCTGCTCAGTTTTTATCTGACGTTTGCAACAGTGAATCACACCACTATAACTTAGAAAATGACCTGATAATTCACTCTGTGCATTAAGGTTGTCTCGGTGATGTGAATGGAGAAAGAAGAGGCTGATGTGTGACTGGTTTGATTAGAATAAGCTGTTGGGTAATATGGGAGCAGTCATTCAAACATAGAAGACACAGAATTGATTTCTGTCCCTGTTAACACAGTTGCAGTGCAATAGAAACCCAAACCTTCCACCAGCCCCTCAGGGCACACAGTAATCCTGAAAATTTCATCCCACACTGAGGGTATGACATAAGAAATCTGGCACATTTCACTCTTCAGGTCAATCTCATTTCAGTAAAGAATAAAGATTTTTTTTTCCTTTTCAGAGACTGCTGTCTTTAGATCATACCACATCATTAGACAGATGCCCCTGGTTCTCGAAATACTTTCACTGAGCTGTGTAATTTGGCTCTGACACAGTGGCTCTCATTGCTTGTACCCAGAGAAAGACAGATTCATGACATTGGAGGGGCTGATTACTGTTCAACAGAGGAAGACATGGAGGCCTAATCACCATACTGCTATGGCAGCCAATAACCAGGTTTCATATTCTACAAAGCCACAATTAGAGACTAATTGTCCCAGGTGAAGGCTTCCATAGCAACAGGCAGGGATGCCTACTTTATCACAGCAATAGTTCACACAAAGCTTGTGTCATAAGACCTAGAAACAATAGGAGCAGTGATGAATTTTCTGACACTTGGAATGAAGAAACTTAGAATTCATTGAATTTTGGAAGTAGTTCAGAATCACTTTCATTAAAACTTTGAAATATATTGACTTGTTTAATAGAGACTTTCTGTGAATTTATTGATTTTCCATTTTAAAATAAAAATATAAAAGTTAGTTCTGTCCTCAGACCCCGTATGCAAAATGTTTAAAATTCCATGTAAACTGGTTCTTTTTGCTGTTTTACACATACAATGGCTGCACAAGTTTGTTCAGAGTCAACCTAATGTGTAGTACACAGGTTTTATAAAAAGCAACATGCACAAAACCTCTGGGATTTTGTACTACTAGTTGTACTTACAATTACACATGTAAGACTTACACAAAGTACCTCTTAATCATAAAGTGAAAGGAAGAATATAAGACGTTACATATTTTTTCTAATAAATATTAAAAGGTGTGGTAGTTGTGCTTTCTGTACATTGAAGCCCATAAATAAACTCAAATACAACCAATTAACTGCCTTAATTTAATGCAGTTAATTGTAAATAAACAAAGTTCATCTCTCTGTAATTAGCAGTTGTTCTGTAAATGCATTTTGCTAACGACTATCAGTGATCAAACAGCATCATGAACATTCACATAAAGCTGTGAAGAACTTTAGATACGGATTGGGTTATTAAACTAAATTTCAAGCTTTAAGCATCTCACAAAACATTGTCCAATTCCTTCAAATGTGGTAATCTTATAGTAATTGAATATTCAATAAAAACAACAACAACAACAACATTTCTCTTTAATTGCTGCTGTTATGTGATTAATATTTTGGTCTGTCACAAACAACATTTGTTCTTGTAACCTTATTAATTGTGCAACAGATTGGAACGATGTTGCAAGATATTGTAGTCTTGCACTCCAAACAATTGGAGGAAAAATTACAATGGCTTTGTTTTGTTTGCTTCTTTGGGAAACTACAGCTTGACATTCTTTCAATGAACAGTGGTTCTGTTTCAAGTAAAATCCATACACTACGAGATAAAGCAGGACATGCTTTGAGGTAAGGTTAGGTTTTTGATTAGAGTGGCTGAGTTTTCTTTGTCAGGTGAAAAAGGAATGAAAAATGATCACTAAAATTTTGGACTTCAGACATATCTATTTCTTTTAGTGAAAATACATTTCTACTTATAAAACAGTTATTTTCTCAATTTAAGAAACAACTTACACTACTTTTTACCGTATTCAGTGCTTTTGTTGAAAAGGATGATGTAGTCTTATACAGAATTTCATTCAGACTAGTTTTTGCCTGACTGTTACCTGACAGTAGCAGAACTATACAACGCAAAACTAATAGCTTTCACATTCTGGATACTAGTTTTATATTATTTTTTTCTTAGTTTATACTGAGACAATCCAACTCACATTCAAAGAATAGTTTGAATGTGAGTGAGTGAGTGAGTGAGTGAGTGAATTATACTTTCTAGATGGAGCATTATTGGATAGACTAGCAATTATAAAAAAAAAAACAGTTACCCGATGTCACATAAATACACATCTAAAACAGGACACAGCTTGCTCTTATTTTATGCTTTTCCTCCAAATGTGAAGTTCCACCAGGGGGCGCTTTAAGCAAAGCTTCACAAGAGCTGCATTCAAGGACATGTTTCCACCTTTGTCTAGTTTGTGTTGCGGTTCTGTACAACTTAGTGTCATTCCTTTGAATATATAGATGTATGTTTTTTTTTTATTACTTTATTTTATGCACATTTAAGGTTTTACGTAATAATAATTAATTGTAGCTTGTCCACAGAATCTGGGTTCACAAAGATTTCATGAGAGATTTCAGACAACCAGCCTCAAGTGATGATGTGTGATATGTGATTCAGGATTTAGCCAGTGTCATTTAGATCCTATCTGCATCAGCACCAGGGGGTGCAATTATTTTGGCGACTTCTTTCACAAAAACCTTTGTGAAGCAATCTACTGTTATTTATTTTGCAGATTACAGAGGGACGCCTAAAGAGAAATGGAAATTGGTAATAACTGTGTTGAAAAGCCACCTTAGAGCCAAGAGATTCTTTATCTCTCCTGTATTTGGCCCAGTTAGAGAGTGAATGCCCTAATTTCTGACTTAGTATTAAACCATTGAATGATTTTTGTATCCAAACACAAGTAGACTCTACTAAATGGGTGATCTAAGACGACTATTTAATACTGTATTGTTTTTAAGAGTATCACAATATAATTTTATTGAGCTACTTTGTGCTGATCTGTCAACATGAATTGCCAAAGAATACAGCAACATTTGTGGTGGTAATGAAACAAAATTTGAAAAGGTTAAAGGGATATGAATACCTTATTTGTCAAAGTGATAAGCAGAAGGTCGGAAGAACAAGATCGCCGATACCACCAGCCAAAATTTATTTCCTCCTCAGGGTGTCCGGACTCACCCGCAGAGATAGGACGAGAAATTCAGTCATCTGAGAGGGGCTCAGAGAAGAGCTGATGCTCCTCCTTGTCAAGAGCCAGTTGAGGTGCTGAGATGCTTCCTCTACACCTCCCATGGTGTGGTGTTCAGGGCCCGCCCCACTGGCAGGAGATTCAGAGGAAGACCCAGGACACGTTGGAGGGACTATGCTTCTTAGCCAGCCTGGGAAAGCCTTGGGATTCCAGTGGAGGAGCTGACTGCTGCCCCAGTGACCTGATCACAGATTAATTGGGAGACAATGAATGAATGGATTGTAGTTGGACATGACCCAGATGAAGAGGAAATTGTAGGTTGAAATCAAGCAATTTAATAAAATAAAGAACTTACAGAAACATAGAAGGCAGGACATGGAAGCATGAAACAAGGTAACAGAAAGATCCAGTATCAAACAAAAATCCAAGAGCCAGAATACTGAAGAGAGGCAGAAATGACAAAGTAAACCACAAGAACAAAGCAGAGACAGAATGCAGGCAGAGGAAAATCAAGGGACAGAAAACAGCTGTACAAGGGAGAAAATTGGCAAGAGGGAAGGTGAATAATAAACACTGGAGAAGAACAGAGACTAAAGCGAACTACAAATCAGAGGTGAAAGAATAACATAAATCTAACAGATGAAAATTCAAATGTATAACTACAAAGTACAAGAATAAACAAAAAAAAGGAAAGAAATGAATTTATGTGGAAAAACTCTTTGAACAATATAAAATACAGAGGACTGAACAGAATATACTGATAAACTGATATAAATGAACAAGAAAATAATGAAAATTCAAACAGAGGAAAATCAAAACCGAGACAGAAAGCTTTACAGCAACTATTCTCTAACACAGAAGGGCTGAAAAAATATACTTTGGAACTTCATTCTATGAGATCAATGCATTTGTGGAAATGACAATGCAGAGATATGGAATAATATATAACAGATTCATAAAGGATACAGATGGGAATTTACAGAATGTCCCAATCTGTTACTAAAATGCCATTAAGGTAGCACAAGCATTTGAGTGTGCATAGTTTCTAGGCATGCCAGAGAGTTTGTGACAGTCTCATCACACATGGCTAATCATGTAGAACAATGAGAACAGAGGCATGAAAAAGGGGGTGGAGAAGTGTGTTCTGGCCTTGAAAATCTGATATTGCTTTGGATGCATTTTTTGTTTAAAAACATCGCACAGATCATGCAGCCTATAGCCAGCTCTTAAATATATTAGCCTCCATGGATGGATCACTTGGCAAAGTGCATTATGCATGCTTTTGTGAATTCCTGCAACCTTCTCCGCACGTCCTTGAAACAGACAAAGCCACCATTTTTCTCTTTGCTAGGGTTTATACATATTGTGTGTCTTGGCAGTTTGGTAGCTTGCCAATATGAAGAAGATTTTTCAGAGGAAACAGATGAATGGCAGTCAATATGTGGCTGACTGTGCAAGAATAAGAAAAATCTCTCTGCCCTATGTTTTATCCTCACATTTTGAGAAGCATTGGGTCCCAGCAACTGAGTAGAAAAAAATGTGAATTGGCTTCAAAATATTATAGGTGTGAGAAATAGGCATATGTCTAAAAAAGTTTTCTAGTCTTATCCTTCCCAAGTTAGCTGACACACCCTGATGTGAAATAGCTAGCATATACACTTAAAAGCTATCCTGAAGCCAGCTACACTAGAATATAGCGAATCAATCACAATATAATTTAGACAAGGAATGAAATTATGCGGAAAAGAACCTCCTGCCCGCTGAGGTGTATGAAACATGTGATGCTGTGGGTCCTTTTTTCACAAATTCCAAGGGAACATTTCAAATACCAAGAGATTTAAAATACAAATCTAGTGGGCTCTACCAGAATCTTGAAAATAAGTCACCTCTGGGTCTTTATGAGGAACATCATGAAACCCCCCCCCCCAAAAAACAAATCCAATACAGATACCAAATTAACCTTCTTTCATTCTATTTCAATGGGAAACCTGTAGATAAGCTGAAGACAATAGAGGGCCCATGTCAGTGGACGATCCAAGGAGATTGTTCAGAGGAACAGTTAAAGATCCTGCTCTGTATTCTCCAACCTCGTGAGATCTTAAGAAGCTAATCTAATGTAAAAAAGGGGCTGCACAAAGGCCAATGGGTTCAGATTATGCTAAGGCAATGAAAGATTAACTTATTTTCAGGTATTTTCCACATCTTTATAAGAGGTGACAACTGTTCTGAATTCTCACTATCAAATGCTGATATTTTATAGAGCACATTTTAAATACTCAGCTTAAAAAAAAACCTTGTTGAATTTATTAGTCTGGGTCAAAACTGTATAATGCTTAAATATGTGTTATACTGAAATTATGCACTGCTAATATTCATGCTTTCTTAGGCTTTGCAGGTTAGATTCCTCCGATAAGCAGACAATAAAAGTACTTCTTTTTGACAGCTGTCAAATTCTGGTACAGTCAGCTAAGCAGACCAGACTGACCGTTTCATAAACACATACGTAAAGCGTGCAAGCTTCTACTAAGCATAAAAGCTCTGACCTTAACACTTCCCACACGCCAGCAAAGGATGAGAGACTTCGGAGCACTAATAAATTATTCACTATTTTATAACTCTAGGAGTCTACCTCATTCTAATTCAAAAGGAAGATGTCACAAGACCAGTTAGGTTGTCATTGAATATTTTATTTGCAAATGAAAGAGTAATAACTCAGAAGTCGTAAAAATATACATTTTTTACTCGTGATATTTACAAGGATTGTTTTCATCAAATGAACAAAGAAAGAAAAAATCCCTTATTATTTTAGAAAACTAAAATGAAAATGCACATCAGAAAACAGATGAGAGTAAAGTAAACAAAAGTGTTTTACATTTCCCTTTAGTCGAGCCATGCTGAGCCTGTCTGCCCCTGACACTGAAACAACGCAGTCAAGAGGAAACAGCCGACCACACAGAATCAACACACACCGGTGATGAGCATAGCACACTGAAAAGTGCAAAGTACATGGATAAACATTTGAAAAAACAAAAAACAATCAAAAGAAGACAAAAGTAAAGCTTCAAAAATCAATTAGTTGATATATTTACAATTTTAGATTTTTTTTTGATTACTTTTAGTTGATTACAGTTATGTTACATCAAAGCAAAGCATTCCTGTTCATCTGCTCAATCTTATGACATGCAGGTACCTCTTACAATCTCTCTTTAACTTCCTTGAGGTTGAACCAAGCCTCGTTCATCTCCACTCTTAAAAAGCAATAATACATCACATTCTCTTATACTGACAGACAAGGCCAAACCACAGATTGCCCTGCTCAATAGCTTTAATCAGAAATAAAACGCAACTAATAGAACATAAAACACTGTAGCTACATGAGATTCTTTCTCCCATCACATACTGCAGGATAACCATTAACCATTAAACTGCACCTTTGAGTGTTGGTAACAAGACAATGTGCGGTGCTGCTGACTGATAATATTGCATGTGGAGCCAACGTGCTGAGCTGTGGGGCATTAAGACTTTTTCCTCCTGTGCACACTGAACTGACAAAAGCGACTTAAAATTCATTTGTTGGAAAAAGAGTGAGTTTGTTGGGTCACAAAGAAGTATGCAGCGTGAGGGCTCATAAACTGGGGAATCTGCCACCTGAGACTTGCCGACGCTGGAAAGCAAATGAAAAAAGCTTGGAGGAATTTAAAGCTGGAAGACTTGATTCCCATCCTCCACCACCACTGCTACTTTCATCTGTGGAGGAGGGAATTTCAATGACAAGAGCCCACAGCCCTGGCTCAGAACCAATCCTGTTATAACTCTCTTGTTTCCCGGTACCACTCTTGTAAATTCCCAAGCTGGGGAAAAAAATCTTTCAGCATATGCCATCGAGATCTTTAAGATGCATAGCAGTGTCTGTTTTAGTGAGTGCTTCCAAGTGTGTGTGTTTTCTTACTGTATCTTTTTTTTAATGCAAGTGTGTGCACATGTCCTCTGAGTGATGCCATGTCCCATTCTGTGCCACATTTAGTATCCGGGCTCCATCAGTCAGCGGTAATACCTCCAGACATTCGATCCATCAAATTGATTCTGAAGGAGCAGAAATAACAGGGAATGCTTGTTTGGGCTTTTGTTTGTGCAAAGGGTGTCAGTTTCTGTGAAGTGTGCTTGCGTGTGCACACAACTGCACTGTCATATGCATCTCGCATATGATGTGTGCACCTGTTGATGTGTACGTACGTATATACAACTTGTAACTATGTGTATCTGTTTGGTGAGATGCCACCAAGACAACCTGGGCAAAGTGCATTCTGCACAGAGATAGCGGGAGCATACCAGTCCCCTCCAGAGCTGATGAGAGTCATGAATTATGAACGCTCTTTGTCTCGAGACGCAAACCCCACAAGCAAAAACATGACTGCTGCCTGTGAAGCAAAGTTCAGAAGGCATATAAAACTAAGCAAAAGCTAAAATCAACACCGCCAGTCTTCAGTCATGTACATTTAAACAGAGGTTCCCTTGCTTGACTGCATCCTTCGCCCTCATTGAATGGGTAACATCAGAGTGTGTGGGTGTGTCCCAAGGGCAAATACTGAATTTACATGCATACACCCACGCATACACGTTCACACACAATTACAAGTGTATTCGCAGACATGCCAGTGCGCACGCTCAAAACTTCTCTATTACAAACGTAATAGAGAAGCCTCCTTGTTGAATATGACACGCTGTGTTTAGTAAAATAATAATAATAAAAATAAATAAATAAAAAAATCCCAATTACCTCTGTGGTTAAGTCATGTGTGAAATCCAATGTGTGAAATCAAACAACACATCCTTTCCTGGCAGATGTTGCAGATTTAGACCTGAAATATGACCAAATTTGCTCTAATGATGCAGAGCCACGGATGATAGGAGTTCTAGACTGTCAAATAGCAAAATAGGACACAGTGGCTCTAATAGCTACCCGGGTAAAATAAATAAGTGAATAAATAAATAAATGTAGAAATACAGAATAAAGATAAATGTAGCTCTTCCTTTAGCTTTGTTTTTTTCCCCTTACAATTCTGGTTGTTTGAAATGTTTGAATTATTTCTCTCACTACAGATGTGAGCAAGACAAAACTAGAAATTTTCCAAAGGTTGAGAAAACCTAATGGTATGTGTGTGTGATCAGTAAAAGGTTGCACACTTTGCATTTTAAGAAACATTGAAAGTTCACCTTTCAGAATGAAATTTTAATTGTATGTTGAAGGCGCTAGATTATGCCTGGATGGAAATAATTTTTCAAATGTAGCAAAATAAATTACATTAAAATTATATTTGGATTTGTGCAGCAATGAAAACAATCTCACTGGTGAACACCTTCTACATGTACTTCCCAAGGTTATTGAGAATAAATGCACAAGAAATTAGTAAAAACAATTATATATTTATATATAATAAAATATGTTGTTGATATGTTAATATCAACTTGTAACAAAGTTGATATGATAAGAGAGGTCTATGTTCTTTTTTATAATGAGATGACATTTTATCTCTATAATTAAACTGTACTTTCAAAGCAAAGTTTAACAGTCACTGACTCATGTCATGTTTGAACACAATGGTGGTCTTGAAAACTTGTCCAAGTATCTATAGATATATAGTTTTTTTTCAGAAACAGAAAATATATGGTAAGTTAGAAGTGGTCATAACTTCAGAAAAAAAAGAGTTTGACTTCACTTTGGATTTCTCACTAGGCATTATTTTGTGTGGAAACATTTTCCTGACATACCCTTATTTTTAAGTTGAACTGACATCATGTGCGTATAGCTATCTGTATGTACAATATAAAACAAGACTGATTACAGAATGTACAGTAAATAGTCTTGTGGCATGGGATTGCTTTCTCACCACTCACTCTGCTTGGTGCTTCTTCGGCTGCATCCGTTTCTGGGGTAGTTCTTGTGATATCGAGTGCTTCCTGCTGGTGACCCTCAAAGTTTTATGTGAACAGAGACTTAACCGCTGGTACACTGAAGATAAGGACCAAGGGAGAGGGGTGGTGAGGGGTTTAGAAAAGAGAAAAGAAAACATCTAAAGGGAGAGGGATTGCAAAGGCACACTAGATAGGCTACTTGCCCTTTTTTCAGCTACTTTCAGTCAAACTGCATTTTGTCTCTCAGAGAATACAACAAATAGGTTTCTTGCTGACAACAAGCATTAACCAAGCAAGTGATTGGGCGAAACAACAATCAAGTGCCACACTGCTGTTACAGATCCAAAGAGAGTGTTAGATTAATCTGGAGTCACACTCCTTGTTCCCCATCTTTAGACAAGCTAAAGTAAAATTTGAAAGTCATGTGCCTTAGTTTGATATTGTACCCTGAAGGAGGCTGAAAATAATGGACTCCACCATCTTTGTGAATCACACATTCATCTCAACAAATTTTGGCTTCAATTCAGAAATGTAGCTGGTAAACAAAAAGAAAATGATAAGAAAAAAAAATACCAATCACAACCCATCCTGGGGCATTGGTGGCACTTCTTAAAATGAGGGACTGGACACATGGCTGCCTTTGACATTTTGTAACCCGCACAGAAAAATGAGACAAAAGGAAACAGAGACAAAACCAAACAAAGATTCTAGCTCTTCTAATAGATGCTTACCTCTATGTTTAAAGAATCGCTATAGGCCTAATAAAAGCTACTAAAGTACTTAGGAGAATATTTGGTAGCAGTACAGGAGTTTAACAATGTAGATGTGGGAGGAACGATAAGTCCATTGATTTGACTGTCAATGCTACATCCTTGTTCCTGAAGTCCCTCCCGCCCCATAAGCCAGTCGAACAGTGAAGCAGATGAGGCGTTCACGAGCCAGCTGAGTCAGTCTGTGGTTTCTCACGGGTTCCTTTGCGAGAGCACAAAAGACCAAAAGCAACGAGGCGGATGATGCACACGCTGCGCACCGTGTCTGTCCACATGGATGGGCAAAATCGGCCAGGCCCATGGGGGGAGGCAAAGCGGTTTGTGGTTTTAGAGCAAGTAGTTGGAAGCAGTCAGATAGAGGTGAAGAGTGATATAAATCAGAGAATCACCCCTCCTCCCTGGTCTCCAACTTTACAAAAACAAAAAACCCAGCTTCCCAGACAGTCTCCCACTTTTCCCCTCTTTTCCGCCCTACTTAAATTCATCTTGTTTAACTGATGGCGAATGTAAGTATGTTTTTAGTTTCCTTTTCTAACTCCGACTGCATGCCTAAGCCTTTGATTTGATAAATAAATAAAGCTCTTCAAGGGGGCGCCTTCCACATCAATGCACATGGTGCTTCTCTGTGCCATCTGAAGCAAAAAGAAGAAATGCAGCAAAAAAGTTCTACCTTCAGCCATGGGATCGTTTTGCATCTCAGGTTTCAGCTTTTTTGTTTGTTTTTTTGTTTTTGTTTTTTTAAATCAGTAGGGGCAAGCATGTCTTATATTTTACCCTTTAAGTTATGCATTCATTAAAAATACTTTTGGAATTATAGTATTGATTCATTTAATTACATCCTTTAAACTAGTTGCATTTCTTTGTTTATGGAAGAGTCTCAGTCTTTGGGAGAGAGGGTTATGGGGCTTCAGGGAGGGGTCGGAGTCTTACATGGCTGCAGGAAAGGGCGTGGCTTTCAGTCCTACACAGTCTGAAAGGCCTTGGTCTGGGCTGGGACCATGAGAGTCGGGGGTGTGGGTCCAGACATGTTCCTGGAGTTGAATTTTGGAGTGACAGGGGGCTCAGGGGTTTTGGGGGGCACCACTGTGGTGTAAGCTGGAGGGGACTGGGGGAAACCTGGAGGCTGTCCATTTTCCTTGAGAGCTGCCACTGCAGGTGGACGTGGGCGGTGGCCACGTTGGGTACTGTTGTGCACCATTGATTGGGTGGAGGAGGCGCCGGAGCGTGAACTGCCAGAGCGGGACGAGGATAGGGAGTTTGGCTTCACCAGTTTGGCCTTGGGAGCCTCAGCATCTTCTCTGTATGTTGGGAAATACAGCACATAAGGACAACAATATTTATTTGATATAAAAAGCAACTCTTGAAACAGAGAAGAGAACCCTAACACAATAACAGCACAGCAGAGTGTCCCTGCATTACACTATTCCAAGGTCTAAAGCACAGGGGACTTGTAGTTTGCCAGAGCTTCATGTAATTCATGAGATACCCTCTAGCCTTAGAGTTTTCTGAAGCAAATTTGCATGGAATAATGAATTCTGCTAGAATCACTGGTTCCCCAGATGCAACTGTTGAAGAAATAAAAAAGGCGCTGAAAGTACAATGAAAACCATCCCAAATAATGAGATATATTCTAATGCAGCCAAGATTATTATTATTAACAAGAAAATGGAATGGATAATATTTAAAGCTTTATCCATTACAACTCCATGCAGAGAACAAGGTTCTCGTGCATAGTGTAAACAGTTCCAGAAAACTATAAAAATGTTTTTTCCAAGCAAAAAAGAAAATAAGTAGCAAATTCAAACTTGAGACTACTACATTGTTTCATAAATAGGTGTAAAGATATCTGCATTAGGACAACAAAATTTTCAGCTGATGTTGACAGAAGCATAAGACCTATAAGCTCGGCAATGCGGTGGCATGATGATCCTGAGCCTGAACAGCTGTTTCACACTGTAACAGTATTTATTTTAAAACATTTTGTGTCCCAAATCTTAGTGAGCTATATTTTTAATAATAAGAACGATAAAAAAAAAGAGAGACAGACGACAAGAATATGACTGAACCTGATCTCATTTGGGGTCTCCTCCTCTTCGTACTTCTTTTTTTCTTTCTTCCAGAAGACGAGCCAGATGATTATTATGACAATGAGGACACCGAGGGATATTCCCACCACTACTCCTGCCACCGTCCCAACATCCCTCACATCTGTGGATGAAAAAAGAAGAAAGCGATTAGAGATATATTCTGCTTTTCTCTCTGGTAAAATAATATTCCATTTTCCCGTTAGTCTTCAATTTATTAATAATCATTTTACATGCACATTCACCAGAAAAAGACTCACTTTTTTCTTTTGAGTCCCTCCATCCATATTTAATGTAAGGGCATTAATTTAACACCAAAGACCAAAAAACCTTTATGCTGAGCTGCTAGATCTGTTGTTTTTTTTCTATCCCCCCATAAATGACCCTGTCAGAGGACTCTCAAGAAATGCATCATTTTGACAGTGAAACATGGCATTTAAAATAGAGAGGCCATCGCTATGGGTTTACTGCATTCGATACGAAGGTAAAGGGAAGGAGAGGCAGGGCGAAGAATAAATGTATTTGCAGCTGTAGTTCAAAACAATAACCATCAATCAGTATGGCAGTTTGGTGTGAGGTGAAGTCTGTGAGGTCAAGTTCCCCTCCACAACTCACGCTGCATCGTGACCTCAATGGTGCAGTTTTCCTCTCCCACATCATTGCTTGCTGTGCACCTGTAGACACCTGTGCTGTCCATGGTAAGATTCCTCAGGGTGACAATCTCTGGGTTCTTCAGATCTGCCCAAAAAAATAAGATGTCATTTATGAAAAGGGGCCTGAAATATATTCAGCAAGAGAGCAAAAGGGTGTGGAATAGTGGGGGGATATTTTCCAGTAGAGGTCCATCACAGTCAGGAGGACCTGAGGAGAGAAACAGGAGTGTGTCTGACAGGGTGACAGAGCCCCAGAGCCATATGGGATATTTAGTCATCTGCACCACTGACAACCATGTGGTATTAGCTTTCACTAGACCCATAAATAATGGCTGCTGATCCTGTGTGTTATTGTCCCATGAAAAGTAATTATACTGAACAGGTGGTGATTGGTTGATGCCACTAACTGGAGGGATTTTGGCTGGACATGTACCACTATCAGAGTAAAAAATACTCTAATAGTGGTACTTTATTTATCCAATGTTTGGTTTGTCGATTGGAATATATAAAAAAAGCTGAAAAACCTTTCAGTATATTGGATTAGATTTTTTTATCCACTTCAGCTTCACTCCCAGAAAATGCACACACTGCTTTAATGGTAGCAACTATGATTCACTTGAGGCAGCTTGACATTTCAAATTCATTAAACTCGGATTCAGCACAAATTCTCGTAATAATGCACATATTTCTGACAGAATAAAACCACAAATCACAATGTTGCGCTGTTTGATTTCCTGGAAAAGAATAAACAGAACTCATTTCCATGGTTTTAGGCTTATTGCTTGTGTGTAGGGAGAGAATCAGAACAATCCAAGCATATTAACTGATTGAAGGATCAGTGGATGTAACTGGAAAAAATAAACGCATGGTCCCTTGAGCCAAATGTTGTAACTTTTAATAATTCTTGTGAAGCTACTAAAGGATCTATAATGGGAGAATGAGGTTTGCCTCGGTAGATTTAGGTACCGGTGTTTACAGATGTTTAAAATAGTAGATGGGAGGAGGCAGGTTTACACTGGTGTGCTTTGCGGAAATCTCTCTGGGACTAATGCTGCAATAAAAAGAAAAAAAAGTCATTAATATAAAAATGAATTATCATAGCATTTCTATGAAGATGAACTGAATCGTGAATCAGAACATCATCTCAGTGCAGTGTTATCTCGCTCTTTTTTTAAAGTCTTTCTAAAGCATTATTTTTCTTACCTATCAGTGCCAAGTTTGGAAGCTTGCCCAAACTCTTCCCTTTGTCAAGCACTCGCTCCCACTTGTAGCTAATGGGGTCTGAACCATCGCTGGATTTACAGCTCAGCTTGACATCCTTGCCCTCCAAGAGTTTTCCATCCATCCGGCACCTTGGCTTAGAGGGCTTCTCTGTGAGAAAACAAAAAAAAAGTGCCACAGAGATAACAAAATTATTATTTTTTTAATGTTAAAAAATAGCAGATACAGTTTTAAAAAAATTGCACACTTCTTAGAATACTAAGGTTTTTGTTGAAAATAAGAAAATTGCAATCTTTCTTCATTTATTACCATATGGGGAAGCTGCCTGCTTACATGAGCCAGGGTAGTTTTGCTCCACAACCAAGATTTCTCAAGAGGAAATTCCAGTTGTGTTACTGACTATTTGATCAAGACATCATGTAACATTAAAGCAGACAGGGCACATTGCTGAAACAGGCCCCTGTATTTTTATGACCTTCAACAATTTGTTACCTGAAAGTGCAAAATTGTTAGAATGTTGAGAATGGTGGAAAACTTGCAACCCTCAGCACCCTACAGCAGCAAAGGGCAGGTAGGCACAGCTCCAGGAGAAGTGGAGAAAGTGCTGAATGGAGTTTACTCCATCTGCTTAACATGTAGCGTTTCAATTGAATTGAATTCAAATTTAGTTAATCAAGGACAACTCATTAAACAATGTTACATGTGAGAAACAAAGCAACCGTTGTTTTGTGGAAAGGTTTTCAAGCCACAGGCTAATTTGTAAACCCAGTCCTTGGCTGGATCTTTAGTAAAAAAAGAACAAAATTATAAATTCCTGTCACACACACATGCCCACGCGCACGCACAACCCTACACTGAATTTTTGGGATTGTGAATAAGAAAAACATGAAAATGTATAGTAGAGAAAGCTAATTCTCCACAACAAAGTAGTGGTAGTAGTTTGACCTAGCTAAATGGAAAAGTAATTACAGACTTTACAGTCTGCTGCCTCTTATTAGGATTTTTGCAGATATCTATATGATGGTAACATCTGCATACATCTCAACATTTGGCAGCTTTATAACTATCCAGTAAGTCGTTGATGTATAAACAGAAAAGAGTTCACAGTTCTTCAAAATGGTAAAAAAAGAGAAAAGAATACCTCTTAAGTGAAGCACATAGTGTCTTTATCTTCATTGGACAGACAATCATTGCAAGAAAACAACTTGCTTAAATGTCTCCATAACTACAGTTAGTTGGCCATTTTCTGGCTGTTTTCTGCAAACTGGTGACACAATAAAAAATGGCTTTCTGCAGGGTATGGACAAACAGGGCTCCAGACCAGGCCATGAATGCATGTAGTACCATTTTTTCCACAGGTTAATAGTTTTGGTCATAGTCTCCCACAGCTGGAGGCACAGAGCAGCATAGCTGCAGCCTGCTGAGATTTGTACAGCTGCTCTGCTTAGATTCTTGCTCAGAGGCACTGCTTCACTATAAAAAGAAAATGGAACACAGTTGTCTCCCTCTCTAGTGACATAATTTTAGATGATTGGTCGACTAAATTTATATATCTGTTTTGTGTTTTGTACAACTGTCAAATTAGCCATGTGAAGTTGCATGTGCTTGCTTGTGAGCAAAGTTAGAGAATAAGTAACTCTGACATGGTAACATAATTCGGGAGTATGTCAGAAGCAGAATGGCATTGGCTCACACGCCCTGTGAGCAATATAACGAGAGCGGCTGATTGTGGAGCACTGAGCATCTGTCAGCTCTGTCATGGTGAGTAAGACTGAACTGCAGCAGAAGTCCCTAAAAAAAAAGTTTACCAAACTTGCACCATCAATCCATTTCACTTCTAACGCCTAAAATCTGCACATGAAAATTCCAACATTCAGTCAAGCAAACAGTAAACTCCTTGGCATGAGTGACCAAGTTTGCATATAATGCTATATGCACTGGCAAGCAAACAAATGCAGCCACTGACATTTACTGTTTCATGCCAAGCCAGTTACAAGTTATTATCTGAACGCAGGGGAGCAGGAGCAGAATATCAGACGTTTGTCCCTCTTGGAAGCAAAAATGTCGACGCAGAGCTGAAGGCAATTTGTAAAAACTGAGGCTCTAAGTCACCACAATATCTTCATGGAAGTGAGAGGAGAGTGAGAGTGAGAGGATTAACAGATTGCTCTATTAGAAAACCAATAACGTCTGGTTGAACTAATCTCCTGTGATGTTTTATTAATTCGCCTGCTTTTCTGATACTTTTCTGACACAGAACAAACTTGTTCCTCCCACCAGACTTTGTGTCAGACTCATGTGGCAGAGCTCCTCCTCTTTTGATGTTCTTGAACACCGTGAGCTATAGCTGCCGTCCAGGCATAAAACATGTACGGTATTAGCAAGGATTATAAATTACGTATATATATATATATATATATATATATATATATATATATATATGTTGAGTAAATTTAATTACACTAAGTATTGTAAATTGAGAAAATTCCATGTTAGAGTTCTGTGTAAATGCATTTGCCCTCTTCAACTGTTTTTGCATTTTGTCATACTTAAATCTATAAGATCATCAATTTTTAATATTGGACAAAGATGCACAGAAAAAAAAAATCCAGATTTCAAAAGGTAATGAAATTTTTTGGAGAACATATTTTATATGAAAAAAGTACTTTCCTATTGTTATCCTCCAGTTATTGAATTATTAACTACCTCTGAATATTTTTAACTACTATTTTTTGGAAAGTTTAGCTCAGTTTTACTAACTACAACAAGGTCTGAAAACTGATTGACCTCTGTAAAATTAGAATATAACCTTCCAACCAGTGTGATCTGAAGTAGGCTAAAAGAACTCAGATCAAAACACATCAACACCTAATCTAATAAAATTGTAGAATAGATAAGAAACAAAGACATTGACCTTCATAAGTCTTCAAAGAGTTGCAAAACCTATTTCTGAGGCTTTCCAGCATGAGTGAAACACAATAGTAGAAATTATCCATAGAGAAAACGGGGAACAGTTGCCAACCAGTCTCGCCACCCAACCAAAATTACACCACGAGCATGTCAACAACTCATCCAGCAGGTCACAAAATAACCCAGAGGAGCATATAAACATTGCATATCTCACCTGCTTCAGTTAAGGTCGGTGTCCATGCTTCAAAAGAAAGAGACTGAACAAATATGGCATCCATACAAGGGTTCCAAGTCCAAAAAACATTTTTTCTACCAGAAAATCTTGGAGAATGTGTAGCAGTTTGTGACCTTAAACTCTTGCACACTTTGGTGATGTAGCTGGTCAAAGTACATTGGCAAATCCACCTCTGAATGGCTAAATAACAACAAAATAACTTAAAACAATTCAGATAAATTCCAGATTTTAAACCATATAAGGTGATGTGTTGTGACTTTAAAAAGGTGGTTTATGCTCAAAAACTCTCCAGTAAGGACGAGTTCTGCAAAAATAGCGGGGGGAAATACCTCCACAAGAAATTATTGCAATTATTATAGTTGCTGCCAAAGAATGTCAAAATCAGCTTCAAGATTTATGGGACAGTCACTATTTTACACAGGTCTGTTTCCATAACTTTTTTCTTGTAAATACAATCAGTATTTGAAAATGGCATTCTCTGTATACTTGGCATCTTGATAAAGAATATAGTGAAAACACAGAGAAACATTTCGGGAGCAAATGCCTTTTCAGATTGCCGTTTCATTTGTCTAACAGGGGATGTTAAGTATTTTTGAATTCACTAGCATATCTGTCTGTGTTACTCAGTCCCTGAATTCATCTTCCCGAGCAATGTTTTTCCCGTCTCACCTCATCAAGAAACCATTCCAAACGGACCCAAACAGCATAAGGAAAATCAAATCACACCGTCTGTATTAAATTGAATCATTAGATCAGTCAGCATGATGGAGGAAATGTGCCAGACTAATGATCTTCTGATTAGGCCTACATGTGTATGTGTTTGATATTTTGTGTGTTTTCAGTCCAAATGAGTTCCCTCATAACCTGATGGCATGTCTGAGAATCTGAGTATGAATTCTTCAGAGTGAATTTGTTATCTGCATTTATTTGTTTTTATGCTCACTATGAGAGTACCTCTGAAAACCCTTACCCAGAACAATGAGGTTGACCTGGCTCCAGTGGTACTTTCCCCCAGTCTTGACTTTACAGTAGTACTCCCCAGAGTCGGTCAGCAGCAGGTCACTGATCAGCAGGGAGGCGTCACCGCCCAGGTACTCCCCGGCGAAGGACAAGCGACTGGCGTCACTGCCAACGGCCTCGTTAGTGTAGACCTGTCCTCCGAAGAAAGTAATGATCTGGATGTGGAAAAAAATATGTAATTTACTTTTCTGTATGTTAAACTGAGAAAACAAAGGTTTTATTTCTCTCGATAGAAGCTACATCTGGTCTGACATTCCATGCAACTGTGATACCTTCCTGGAGGGGGCAATAGGCTGAGATAATGCTGCCAACAACTAAACATTCCTTCTCTCCTGCTATTAACTTTTTAAATTTCATTAACATAGAAAGTATTCCTACATCAGCTCTTCTGTTTCTTTTTGTGTGTCTGCTCTGTCTCCTCAAGCACCCTGTTAGTCGGGGCAGATGGCCGCTTGTATGGAGCCAATTTTTCCTCTCCACTGTTGCCACATGGATGCTCAGTATGAGGGACTGCAGTAAAGTCAATGGCACAATTGAAGTCTTTGTCTACTTTCATGAAATGCTTAACCAGGAGTAGAGAGTTCTGCAAATTGATGACTCAATTCAATCTGCTGAGTTCCTTAGGAAACCTTTTTAAACTATTCAAACAATAAACAGAATTGTTTTATAGCTAGCTTCACCTCAAATGTAAGTGTAAATGAATTTAAATAACTTTTCATGTAAATTGAGTGTAAATGGTGTGGATTGACTATATAAGTAACAGGAATTTATTTGAAATTCAATTAAATTTGACTGTGAAATGTTTATTGTCTGAAACAAGCTTCAAATGTTTTATGCAAAGACTAAAATCAGACCTGACCTGCTCCTTTCTAAAAAGCCATTTTCCTAATATTAAAAACAAAATGGCCTAAGTTTCTTTATGAAACTTGCATTTATGCTTGAAATACCTGTTATTTTATCATTCCAAACATTACTCCAATTCATGCTACTTAGAAGTACATTTGCTTTAGTAGATTTTTATGTCTCACAAGGAACATCCTCAATCCATTTAACTGGTAGGCAGACAGGAACATTAAAACTTTCATAACTCCAAAGATCCTACGTGAACGACTGATACATAAGCATAGTGTTGCCTCACTGTCTACTCACAATGCTGAAAAATTCACCATTCCAGTACTTACAGTATGAGTAGCAATGCTAACAATTATTTTATAATTAACCCCTGGGATAGAATATTTCACAGATGAATGCATTTGCTGTGATGCTACAGCACATTCAGCTGATTATCTATGAGGACTACTATCTCCTTATGGCCTTTGTACAAGCAGAGCTGTCAAAGTGACAGTACAAAAAGACAGAAAAATCTATTTGGTTGCTGATAAAAGATTAAAGTACCCACTGTGGCACAGATTAGGTGTTGGCACATAATTGAAAGCCACACAGAAGCACAGTGCACTGCATAATGAAACACTGTATTTTCAGATGACAAAACATTGCATTTGGCTTGTAAGAATATTAAAGTTCTAGTTTATTTTATTATACAGTCAAAAATGATTAAAAATAAATAAATATGATGGATAAGTTCACCGTAAGCATGGTCATTTACAAGGTTTTCAAAGTTTTTTTTCTCAGTTTACAATGCATGTGTTCCTCTCCTTTTCTCTTACGCTCTATCCACATGCACAAACACAAACAAACGCAGCTGCCACGGTGGCCTATTACTCAGGGCAAGTGAGAGCCTGCAGATGGGGGCCTGCTAAATGCCGGTGCCACAGCACATCAGTGCCGAAAGAAATGGGGGCACCTGCTGGGACCACAGGTGACCACTGGCCACTTACACATGTATATACCTAGACTTCACACGCAGCAGATTTTAAGGACACCCTCCATAAATGCAAAAAGATATACATTACTGTGCAAACATGAACAGCCTTGGCACCATAAAAAGAATATTTTACAGTTACTTGCCTATGGGCACTTTCTTTTTGCTTTTTTTTATGAACTGTGGGCATTTATTAGTCATATGGTGCAGGCTGCACCATATGACTATGTGTATTTATGCCTCTGGTTATGTCTGGGTGTATACTGCACACTCTTATGGGACAGACACGGAAAGTACTCATGAGTGTGTGGAATTGTGGGAAAATTGAGCAAAATGACCACAGGCTGTGGGTAAAGTTTCCAATTAAAATGAAGTGGTTTGTTTATTCAACATGAACTGAAATACATGATGAAATATCCCCCACACCCCTTTGACGTAATCTTCAGGTTTAATTAAAATAAATGTGAAATGAACAAAAGTCGTATATAAATCTTGCATTGCCAATTATACCTCCAAAAGAACAATAATAAGACTCTATGATAATAATTTTTCTCTTTTTTTCACTTTTGTGTTTTATTCACTGAACATTTTATTCCACGTGTCAGTGGCTGTGGATAGATTACATAACTCAGATCTAAAACAAGCTTATTCAACATGAGTCACAGCTGGGGAATTTCCACATATCAAATGAGAACTAAACTGGAATTTTAGTTCTAGTTTAGTTTATTTTGAATCTGGCTAAGATTCACAACTGTTTTAAGAGTCCTTCTTTCAGTGGAGGTTAATAAATCTACATCAGATTTTGTTTACTTGAAATTACAAGAAGTTCATGATTGTTATCATGGCAATAAATATTTTACTATTACTGACAAAAGTATAAACATGCCATATTTTAATGAAATCAGATGAAACATTTATCAGCTTTTTACAGTTTGTCTCTTTTCCCATCAGAAACAAACTTGAATGACAATAAATGGAAATCTTCCAGAGGTATGACTATAGTTTTCAAAGTCATTATTACATGTATCTCTTCTCTTGCTAAATAGAGGCTAAATGTTAACAAATGCCCAGTCCTTCCTTCCAAATACTGCCTTGCAGCAGAAAAAAAAGAATGATTCATTCATTCAGCTGCACACGTGGTGTCATAATCACATTTTTGGATGTTTGATTTTAATTAATGGTGCCTTCACTGTTTTCATCCTTTTACATATTCATTGCAATATGGCAGCCTTTTTCTGAGATCATTAAAATGTAACTTTTGATGTTTTTCTTTTTTTTTAAACACATGCTTCTTTTTTCTGCTCCAGTTTTTCCATTCTGCAGGTTTGTAGTTTTTTTTTTGTTTGTTGTAGTGTGCCTTTTTCACTGTAGTTAAACAAATGCCACAGATATTATAAAAATGTTAAAATGTTATAAAAAGTAATAAAAGCAAGTTGTTAAGGCACTATATTAACTTAATTTGATTTAAAAGTTAAGAAGTTTCAAACTGAAAAACCATAAAACTGAGGAAAGCCAAAGTGTATACACAACAAGCAGGAACTTTTCTTTGATTTACCATTTAATGAGCCAATCATTTTCAAAATACAGTTGAAAGAAACTGATCATGAGTAAATCAGCTCAACCTGATTCTTATCTGAGAAGTAAGATTTCATTATATAATGGAATAAATATATTTTTGCTTAATATTAATGTTGCTGAAAAAATCTATAGCTTCGCATTAATCTTTGCTATTTCCCACAATTCCTATGGACTTTTTCCCATGTGAAAAATTATTAAAAGTTTGCAACTTAACATTAAGGTTAATGTTAAAGGTTGTGAATAAATTCCACTTATTCTTTTCTTTCCTCAGTTGGAGATGTAAACATTTCTCAGTGCTGACTCGTACTGTTCAGGAAGAAAACTGCAATGCCAACATAAACAATTTTAGGACCTAATCAGTTTAATTTAATTTGATCACATGAAATACCTCATTGTATGGCAGTTCTATTTCATGTGTTCCATTCTAAATGGCAAAAAGTTGTTTCCGGATTACTTTGTTTTGTACCGTCACAATTTGTTTATAATTTTAGAATGAAATAACCTTTGTGCCAACAGAAAACGGCAGAAAATATTTACATTTGTTCAAATTTAAGGACAACTAAAGACTCCTCTTTGAGAAGTTATGTTTTTTGTTGTTGTTCATCATATAGAAAATATATTTTTCCATTTAATGTGGAGTTGCTACACATTAAAAGCTAATACGTACATCTATTAAACTCAGCAAAACTTTAACTAAAACCAACAGTCCTTATTTCATTGCTTGAGTCATTACTATCATAAGTGTTGAACTAGTTGTCAAAATCTGTCAATTTTAAGAAATTCTTTATCAGTCCATTGTCAAAATGTTTTCCAAATTGAACAGTTTCACTCAAGTGAACCTCAGCTTCCACATGATATTTTTTACAGTTGTGCACAGCAAAATTTAAAGCACATGTATTCTGTGTAGCTGTATTTGTTTAGTTCAGTAAGTATTGCATTTTCAAATGGCTGTGCATGTAGCCTGTAGTGCTTTCAAGTACATTTTCAGGTAGTATTGCTAATACCATATACATTTTTTTGCAATGGAAAATTCTTCCAGACTGAAGTGTCAAAATGAAAACATGGGAAAGCCATCTGACTGTCCTGTTCATAAACATGGTGTCAGGATTTTTCATTTTGATATCACTGACAGATCCAGCCATGGACACAGAGACTTGAGTCCCAAGGGCACACCACACCACCTTCAGCAGGGTTTCATGTGAAAGAACGTATGTTCAAAGATACAGTAGATAAAAAAAAATAAAAATAAGATAAATAAGTCGCGCCAGGAGTCACTCTAGCAGAGTAGCACCCCTTGATGTTGACATTGATAATGAAGTTCTGGAACAATAAAAAACAAACACATTTCTGAGGTTAGGTCACTCCAAAGACGGAACACCATGTCCTTGTCTTTCACACAGTCAGTCTCAGTGTAGCTAATTAGACTTTGTTGACAATGTTGACAATTGTTTAACAATGTTTCTTAACATATTAATATTTTGGTAATACTGTAATTGAAAGGGTGTGCATAAGACTGACATGACACTGTCATAAACATGACACAACCCATGTCATGTTCATGACACCTGTCCTTCATAAACATTCATGAAGTTTATGACTGTTATAAAGAGCCATTTGGTAAATAAGACATTTTTAATGCAAAGTTGCATTAAAAGTCCATTAAAAGTGTCATTGTTTATCAAATTGTTAACCAAATGACACTTTATGACAACAGTTATAAACATTTGCAAAGACTCCTTCATGTACATCACAGCTGTTATGCCATGTTTATGACAGTGTCATGCCAGTCTTATGCACCTTCAAATAAGGTGTTACCATGTTTTTAACCAATAAGATGCAGTAGCAAGAGAAAGTCATAGAGAATACATACTAAGAAATCTTACCACTTTCTGCTTTGAGTTAGGTTTCTGCAGCAACCACTCAATGTCAAGAGGGCTGGAAGCTGGAAACTGGTGGTGGCACGGTAAAGTGGCATTGTCCCCAACAACCTTCTTCATCTCTGTCTGGGCACCCACTGACAGCAGACCGAACAGAACTGAGGAAGAGAGAAGAAATGAAGAGATGAAAAAAAAGAAAAAACAAGCAGCGTCAGATCAGAACAGTGGCCTATCCCTAGAGAGACAGGTTGTTCAGGTAGCAAAGAAACCACAGATAGAAAAATGCAATCAAAGATGCAAACAGAGATTTGTTAGAGGACCTAAATAGATTACATGATGAGAAGCAATATGCTATCCATGTTTTTATAGAGGACAATAAAAGGCCCAAAAATGTATTTACAGGAGATTAGTATCAGCATGAGTGGTTCAACAAATGTAATAGAAACATTTCATCATTAGCTGAAGTTTTGAGTAGCTGTGGTCTGGCATTCTGCCATCGAATTCACATATTCCTACTAAGAACTCATATCGAGGTGGAGCCAGTTAGAAGATTCAACCAGATCTTTCCACAATTTTAGTAAGCATTTATACAGATAAACAACCACAACATCTCACACACATATGCACAAACCCTCCACATTATTCAAAGTTAAAGTCTCTGTTACAGTGAAATATGTTCATCGATTTGAAGAGTGTGTGAACATGATGGTGACTTCAGGCACTGACCAGATAGAGAGAACTTATGGAGGATATCCAAGGCTAATTTACTGGTGGATACTGGACAGCCTCATGGGCTTCCGTAGAATTAACCAAAGGCGTCACTGGGGTTAGCTGGAACCTGAAATTATGGATAGTTTGTGTTTGTTATTGTGCGATACTCAAGGTCCAGAAGGGGTAATGCATTTGTGAGGCATTTGCTTCCCTCCAACGTGTATAATAGAGTGCACAATACTACAGCTATTCTTAAACACACAATTGTGATGTCTATTTTTGGATACATGACATTACACTTAGCAGCCTATCTTTTAGTTAAATACCAAATGACCCATCAGCTTAGGTAGTTCTGAAAATAAAATATATCAAAATATATATCATCATCTTCTCTGGGATTAAAATGTGAACCAGATAATAGGTAAACATCATACATGGGATTCATAAGATGTTTTTTGAGATGTCTACATCTACTGTATGACTCAGTTCGGACATACTGACAGTGAAAATGCCTTTGTATGCAGTAGACATAATTATGGGCTGTCAAATGTTCCTCAGAAGGCCAGCCGTCACTGGGCCCCTGTCCACTTGTTTACTGGTCCAACCTCACAGGAGCCAACACCCTGCCCCATAAGTGATCTCTGGGCCAATGAAAATGTCAGCACTGCACTTTGAAACCAATGAGTCAGTGCTGATGAAAGACACAACGGGAAAGAACAGCCTAAAAGAGACCATCTTATTTTGTCTGCACAGTTGTCAACACTTTCTAAAGTTTTGTAAGTTAATAGTTAACCCCTTTAATCAAAATTATAAATTGTTTCTTTGCTTTGTATGAAATAAAAAAAATTTCATTTTAGATTAACTCTGACTAGTGACCTGATTTGGCCTATTTTCAGGTTGACTTGTCCTGGCCTATGGCTGACGAGTCATAAACTAAAAAAAATAAATAAATAATCTTTTTTAGATTCCAATACCTAAACTACATAAGGTCATACTGGTGACAACTCTTTTCAGTGTTGTTGCTGCAATGGGGATAAGAGTAATAGCTATTTTCAGTTTTAGTAGAGTGAGCGAGAGGAAGTGCAAAACCTGTAAGAAGTTAAAATGAAACAGCATTTTCTGATGAGGAATGTATGTTGTTCATTAAGGCTGCTATCATGGATAGACCTCTGTCACAAAACTGCAATTAGTACATGACTCTGGGAAATGTCATTGAATTAGTAAAGAAGAGAATTGACTGTAAGAGAACTTTGCTCAATATCAAGAAAAGTGAATGCACAAAAAACCTGATTTGTTTCATCGGTTTTATTCTTCACTTTCTGTCTGTTAGAGAACAAGCTAGATTTAGAAATGTTGGCAACCTTTTTGGAAATCTCCAGGTGAAAGATCTAGGACCTTTTTGAAATACACACAGAGATTGAGCTGTATAGTTGGTAAAGCCAATTGGCTTACAAAATGTTATAAGTTGAAAAGTGGCTAAAACATTTCTAATTGGTGCAATAAAAGTTTGAACACATATTGACAATGCTTCTCAGTCTTCTTTGTAACACAGGAGTGACATGATAAATTACTGTGGTACTTCTTTTTTCTTGATCCACCTGTTCTTAGCAGTTAGTGAGCAAAAAACAATATGGGCTACCCCCTCACTGAGGAACTCCTGAGCCTGAAGGTATTCACGTTTATGACTTTTTAATGTCGCATTTGCAGGGTCATTCATCTTGTGGGCTCCCCGCCGATATTGGTTTGGATGTCAGAAAAAGGGAGAGAAAGCTTTTCAGAGATAAGAACTCTGGGGAGTGAGACCCAGACCATGTGTGTAAGTGCAGCTGGTTGTACCTAATGGTGCAAGTTAATGTTTGGTGGTGGCACAGGGGTCTGCTGGGAAACCTTTACCTACAATCTCCCTGCAGCGCTTTATGCAAGCCTCTGTAATCAGTGCCCTGTACCAATTAGCAGCCTGGGGCTAAGCTCACTGCTGAGTAGGTGGGCTCATCTTACCTTATTTCTCATGTTTTGCTGTCTAAGCTGTTGATTATGTACACTCAAGTGTTTATATGACCCAGGAAAGTTGAAAATATTCATCCAGTGTTCCTTCACAATCTGATCAGGAGCCTTAAAGGTGAATAATGACTGCACATCCTTGGGTAGTGTAAAATGAATGGTATTGTGCTGATATTGGGAATAATATGCAAAACTATTTGTTTTTAGGTAGAGGTGCTTTGGTATGATGAAGAGGATAACATAGCACCTCTCGAAAAAAAGCTGGCTTGATGCAAGTTTGAGACTGTATTTGAATTGGCCTCATTCTCAATGTGCACAGCTGGGCTGGCTGGACTGCGAGACCCCACCATGTGTGTAAACATCAGTAGTGTAAACTAACAGAAAACATTTCTGTGAAATGCTTTGCATACATGCTCTAAAAATTTTGCATGGCTTTATGACCTTGGCTTTCAATTTGCAGCAAAGTAACTGGGAGACAATAAAAAACTGGAACTATTTTAACATCCGCTAGGAAAATATCCTTGTCAGAGTCCATGTATGCATTCATGCATTTTTATGGGATTCCACATGGAGTTGAGAGAAGCCATCAAAACCAATGTGGCCATGTTGAAGGGGAGATAATGTGGAGAGGCCTTGCGATAGGGTATTGGTGCCACATCCCAGCCCAAATCCTACATCCCACTTTCTCTCTCATTGTGTCTTTCTTCTCCCCGCTTTTGGATAAGCTTTGTGCTTTATGGAAAGTTTCAATCTTTCCCCTCAGAAAGAAAGGAAAGCAGCGTATCATAATTAACAAAAGTGGGAGCGAACATCAGAGGTTTTAGAATGAGAGAGGGTGTGAAGGAGAAAGATAGACACATTTGACAAAGCGAGAGAGAGAGTGAGAAGCTTGGGTGAAATATGGAGGAACCAATTTCTATGAAAAGGCCCTAGGGGGAGTTGTGCTCCAGTAAATCCGCCTTACAGAACCCTGCAATCTCATTATAGTGTAGCCAGCGAGACGGACAGACAGACAAACAAGACAGGCCTGGATCTTTCACACTGCCCCAAAGTCAAGCCTCATATCCCCCCAGTCAGCACATCAGCCTGGCTGGGGCCTTTGCCTTGTCCAAAGCTTTATGACCTCTGGTACTCAAACACAGCAGATCAGAAAGGGAGAATGAAAGGACAGAGAAAAATGGGCTAAGGGAGAGGAGGGAGGAATGGTGCATTGCCTTATTTTGAGCTCTTACGCCAGGCTAAGTCACTGGTGTGGAGGAAGGATTATAGAATCACAAAGGTGGTTTTAGACACAGGAAGCCGAAAGCACAAAAATATATAAATAAAAGGTTCAAGATATCTTAGATCAGAATTTTCTGTTTGTGCCAGTTTCTCTATGGATGCCTACATTATAGGAAAAAGTATACATCCTGCTATGCATGATGCATGAATAATGGGAACATGCTCTACATTGCAAGGACAAATCAAGAACTGCCCAGGAAAAGCTCAGATACAATTTTCTGCAACAACTGGTGTCTTACTACACATACCTATAGTAGTTTCAGGCAAACATAGTGGTGCTTGAGTGACACTCGGAGTCTCACTGAAAATGTGGAAAACAATTATCTCCAATTTCTGCCAGAACAGCTCATGTTCTGTAATTACCAGGCTTCTCAGGGAATGGATCCTAATACAAAGAAGCAAGGGGACAGAGTTTGAGCTGGATGCATGCAACCAGAAAGAATTCACATGGCACATGCAAATGTAATCCATCCATTCTTACTGCTGACAACAAGCACGATTTTTTTAGCTGACTTGGGGACATGCTGAGAGGAGTATAGGGCATGAAGCAGCAGTGAAATAACTCAGAGCTCAGCATGTTGTTTCACAGCCTTTGTTTTACTTTATCTATCTACTGTTGTGAGGCCCAGATGCCTATTCAACTGTACAGCAACCATGCTATAAATACACACAAAGTCAGAGGTTTTCAGATAGGAGTTTTTGCCTTTCTTGAAGAACATACACATACAGTTCTTCAGATGTTTCAACCAAAGAGTTGCTGGAAAATATTAACCAATACTCAGTCTACTTTCATGTTCAGGAAATTTGTTTTCACTCATACAGTCAACCAACTTCTTAGGGGTTCAACTCTTTAATGTTATCACTGCTCCATTAAAATGCATGTTTTATGGCTTACTACCCTCGTCTTTAGCTTCAAATTCTACTCATTGCCTTTATTTTGAATCTAGGCTAGGTCTTTGATGGGATTAAAAAAAAAAAAAACTATGATCTTCCTTGATCTTCCTGCAGACAGTTGTCACTGGATAACCGCTATCTGCTATTTTTGATAGATTTCTTGGGGGAATTGATCTACAGAATCTGCTTTTGTATATATGCTATTACAGTTTGATTAATTTGGACACAAGGTCAACAAAGTAGCCCATCAGTTTCATGATTTAAGTTCACAGTATCTGAGCCACATGACTTGAATTTGGCATATCTTTCAGTGCAAACTTAAACATGCCAAGGTAGTACTGTTTTTAATTCCTTTGTTTCCTTTAAAGTCTGACACCTGAAAGGGTTGGATTTTAACTAAGTCTACCTTTTGGGTAGAACAATGACTATAGAGTAGGCCAAAATAAGGGATTTCACATACCGTATTTTCTGGCCTATAAGTCACAGTTTTTTTCATAGTTTGGCCGGGGGTGCAACTTATACTCCGGAGCGATTTATGTGTGAAATTAACACATTATTATATCATATCACATGTTATTTTCACACTAAACCGCAAGAGGATGCTCTAGGCCTGTGTTGATAATGTGTGTGGTAGAAGCTACCTCCGGAGTTAGCGGAGTTGTTTAAAAGCGACACCGAGGATGAAGATTTCATTGCATTTAGTGATTTGGAGTAAATTGCCTTTCAAGATGACATGTCTGTTCTTGGTGTTGGATTTTATCAAATAAATTTCCCTCAAAAATTTGACTTGTACCCCAGTGCGACTTATATATGTCTTTTTCTTTTTTATTATGCATTTTATGGCTGGTGCGACTTATACTCTGGAGCAACTTACAGTCTGGAAAATATGATAATAAAATCTGCATATTGAAACTAAATGACACCAGAGTGTTGGGTTGTGATGCCCAGCTTTCCTGACAAATTTGCCACTTATAACTTTGCAATGAGTGAGACGTCCTGATTATTTTACCATTAACTTCAGTTTGAAGGATTAGGACAATGTTTACTGACAAGAAGCTATAACTCCACTATGTCATCTCTTTGTGTTCTAAATTATCTGAGAAAAATAACTCATTAAAATATGAGCCATTAGTATAAAACAATTAAGGAAAAAAGTCCTACTTTTGTACTACAGAATTAGGGCATTCAGTTTTTGAACTTCTATAGTTACCTGAAGTACTAGAGTCAAAATATTAATTAATTGATTTGCCCATATTCTTTAATGCTTATCTTTTGATGAGATGATATGTGGCCAGAGGAGAGATGCTTGGAATTGAAGATGGAAAAACAGAGCAAGTATCATTTTCACACTAATCCTTTGAACCTGGAAGGAAAGCAAATTGGAAAAAGAGAATGCCCAATGGGAATAGGAAAAAAAGATGAATACCATGGAGGTCTGAATAATGTAAGCCCCTGTGGTAAATGTTCACCTTGTGCTGCTTTTATTGCCTTCATTAGCATCCTTTTCATGGCCATGTCATTGCTGTCATGTTGAGCGACAGCAATATCATTCCGCTGACACATCCCCAAAATAGATCCAAAATTAGTTTTGCAACAAGCACTTTTAATTCCCCCAAAGTATTCTCTATTTCCCTGTGCTAAATAGGGATGCAGGGACAATGGGGGGGAAAAAGCTAATTACACCATTCCCCATGGGAATGAAGTCGGCAATGCAACCTGCTTACATAGCTATACATATCTTATCAATGCTGCATCTGGTGGTGTCTCCTACACTCATGGGTGTAGCTGTCCAAGATGTTTTGGCTGCTCCATAAATCTCCCTGTTTTAGCCTGAAACTGTCCAAAGAACACAAGCATCTTAACAAGAACAACACTTTTTGGCCAAAAAGCTACAGGCACAAATGCAACATATTCACTATCCTTGATGGCTGATCACAAATGTGCAGACTGTATCACTCCTTTAACCTTCTTTGCATTTGTCAAAATAGGGCTAAATTATATGGCTGAAAAAAATATGATATAAGCGTTTCATATCAGCTAAAATCTATAATTGTTGATTCACTTTCTTGTTTTAAATATCTGAAATACTACCAAACTAGTGACGTGACCTTTCCTTTTTTAGCCATAGTTTTCAATCCATGCTATTGTTTTTTTATTTTTAAGTAGTTGTGAGGCACGGCGGTGAAACCCTGCCGCTGTTCATGTTGCTCAGCATGTTGTTACTAGGTAACTTGCATTGTTATTAATTTATTGTCCAGTCCTAGATCAAAACAGCTACAGCTGACCAAATAACCAAATAGAAAGGGTGATAGAATACCAAAATCCTATATACTTCACAGTTTTGAAATTACAGATTTCACTGTCACTGGCTAAAAAAGCATAGCTGTAGATTAAAAAAAATCTATCATTTGAAAAGGATGGTCCTTATTTTAAATGTTAATTACAGCAGCGCACAAACTTCCACAAACTTGAATGAATGAGCTTCTGCGGATTAATGTCCAGAAGAGTATGCTGCTAGACTATTCCCAGGATTACATGCACTATAGAAAACAAAATTTTCCTCCCTTTAATGTCTTTCCAGTGAACAAAAAGTAAAAATGTCAAGTGGTCTGCTTTGTAGCAGATAATACGCCTTGGTTAAATGGGGCTTGGACAGTGACATCTCTTTGAAACAACAAATCGTCCCAACATGTGGCAAAGCCTAAACAAACCAGCATGTATGGAAAGTTAGTTTGTTCTGCTTGAGTCCCTGTAGCTGTGAGACAAGCACAAAGAAGAAGGAACGCTAATATCTTTATGAAACTTATCGCCAAGGTGACAAAAGATGTATGTGTAGGTGTGGACGCATGTGTTTGCATGCAATGTGTGTGTGTAAAGGGTAAATCTTCCCTGCAGCAAATGCACACAGCCTTGACTAAACCTGCTGTTTCCCACTGAGAACATGCACTAAATGAGGACAAGAGAGAATGTTCTTTCACTTATGAATACATACTAAAAAAAAATACAAGTAGATCTGAATAAAACTCTTTTGTTACGCTGCTGCCGATTACGTTTTTGCTGAATCTCATCTTTGTCAGCGTACAGATCTAAAGCTGAGAAAAAAAACAATTGCTTCATTTCAAAGTAAGCAAAAGAAAACAACTCCAAATCCAGTGTGGAAGATTGTATTTGCTTGGACAAAATCTCATTTGGTTCACAAATAAAGCTTCTTATTTCCTGCAAAAAAATGCTTTCCAATATTTTTCATGATATAGGCAATTTTGGTCTAAAGTTTGTGAAGATTTCTTTGTAGCATTAACTTGTAGTTAAGCAACTGTTGTTGCGACATCTCCCCCCCTTCTTTCTCTATTCACTCACTCCCTACTTCCTCTTCTGAGAGGGGAGATGTGCTTCCAGTTCTCCGTATAACGGGTAAATTAAGTTTCCTAAATCTGCTGGGATTTACCCTGCCCAGGACTGAAGTAAACTCTGTTTAAGCTGGTTTCGAGAGAAGATTCGCCTGGTTACTGACGACCTCCATCCAGGTGTCCCATCCTTCTTCGCCCTGTGAATTAGCCAGACTGAGTAGCCTGCAGCCAACTAGTTTCCCAGGGCACACCTGTTAACGGTCGCTCTTCCTCTGTTTTTACAACTTGCACTTGTTACTGAACTAGGTTGGTTTAAGTGACTCGGGCGAGTCCCAAGGATGTTGTTTAGTTTCTATGATTTAACATTCATTTATGATATTATGATAAGCATAACGTATTACTCTTATTATAATCATAATGTGAGTTATTACAGATGTTCTTCTGAAAAGAAACCAAGAGTAATCTATTATTGTAATTATTTGATACCAAAGTTACAGTTACTTGTTTTACTTGTAAGTATTTCCACAATTGTAAGTGTAAGTATTATTATAAGTAAACCAATATTAATATAAGTATTTTACTTCGAATGTTATCCACTTACTCAAAATGTTCAGGTTTTATTCTTTAAAACTTTCATGCTTGGAAATAAGGAGAAGTCTCATCTATTTTTATAAATCTCTGCAGGCTGGAAATTTACTTCCTCTTTTTTCAGGAAACCTGCTTTTCCTGTCTCATCTCTCTGACTTACTGACTATGATTTTTTTATGATTAGATAGAGAAAAGTAGTAGAAATAAAGCAAAGTTTGCAGGACACAAAAACAACACACACAACCAGATTTATTTTATTGAGGTCTAAGTCTGCTGTTGGGTCTAGATGTCACCTGTGTGATTAATTTTAAAGGTAACTTTATTTATTGTAACTTAAAGTAAAATCTCCAGCATGGGGAAATGGGATGATCTCGGATTTTCTTGACACAACTTATGGAAAATATGGAAACTCCTGCAATTTGTTTCTAGTATTTTCTTCCAAAAACATATAACTGAAAGGAAAAACATGTTTGTTCCTTTACAAATTAAAATCTGAAAAGTAAATTTGTTTTCAGTCTTCTAGAGTCAATATTTTGAAGAATCCATGCTACACTGACAGCTGCAGGTCTTCAGAGCCTGTTTTTGGTGAGCATTTTCTGTAACTCCAACCAACTTTATTGTCCAACCCTAGGTCAAAACAACTACAGCTGACCAAATAACCAAATAGAAAGGGTGACAGTTAAGAAAAATTATTCCCTACAGCATAATGCTGCCACCACCACCATCCATCAGCGTAGGAATGATGTTTTATGAGTAATCTGCAGAATACGTTTTTTGTGACAAAGTGTGTTTTGCATGTGGGCCAAAAAATGTACCTTAGGCATCAGAATTTTTTGATGGCGAATTAGATGTTGCTTTGAGTGATGTTCAAATATGCATAGGACATCTCCAGAACATTTGTTTGTTCGAAAACTTTCTTTAACAACCTCTGATGCCTTCACAGACTCCATTACCTTGAGATTAAATTACATGACTTGTGAAGGCATTAGTTTTGATTTAGGGTGGTCAGACTAAAAGGGGCAAAACATATGCTGGCCATCCTTATTAGAAGTTTTAAAACATATTTTGAAGACCATATTTTCCCATTAATTTCTCTTAGGGTTATCAGGTAAAGTCCCAAGATAAAACACTGAGGTGTGCTGCTATAATCACACAAATTGCAGAAAACATTAAGGTGTTTAACTTTGCAAATATTTGCTGTATCTTTGGTACTTTAGCGAACATGTGCAGAGTAATATGAGATATTTTAAGCAGACTCTCTCAAAAATCTGCATTAACAACTCAGTGGAACATTGTATTTTGTTCCACTGAACAAAATACAGTGGATCTGTATTTTGGATTTGTATTCAGGTATGCAGGATCTGCCTGATCCTGCATACCTGACAGATGGCATGGTGAGAAACAAGATGAGCCATGTTCATTAAAAAACACTGCAGAAGACGGGTTTGCCTGCTGCTGATTGGGTTAAATCTTTCCAGTTGTGCATTGGTACTGGTGTATATCAAACTAGCTAAGCACCACTGGGGTGCAGACAGATGGACAAGCAATGGTAAAAAACAGCCATAAACTCAGACTGCGTATATATGTACAATCTTTCCCTCCTAAAACCTCAGATAAATGTGAGCGTCCTTTTCTGTTCATAAAATGTACCTCAATTTCCCAAGTTATTTATGTGGTCTAATCTCAATTTGTGGCTGGCAAGAATGTGAATGAACTTCTCTCGCATTGTTGGAGTGCCTGGACATGGGCACTGACATCAGCGGATCAATACTTAATAAGCTTTTGTGCTGCCAAGTCCATTTTGCTGCAATATGCAATTTTTTATGCCCATTAGGTTGAAAATAGAGCTGACTAGGTGTATGGGCACAGGAAGTGGAATACATCGTGGTCATCCTGATGATGGATGCTTTACAATGGTGTGAAACTGATGGAAACTTAAAACACTATATACCTCTTGCACTACAAAACATTACACCTTTTGCTTTCATTAAACACAACTCAATATCCCAATGGAGTTTCAAAACAGGCTTTAACAACTTGCGGAAAGACAATAAAAGCTACATTGGGGTTTATGGTTAAGTATAAAGAGACTTGAAAAACAAGGTGAGCAGCAAGAAAACAAGCCTAGAGCTAGAACTATATTTGAAACAACATTAAAGTTGAGCTTCAGAGGCAGTGGGAGATAGTTCCAGTCTGGACATGTAAGCATTTCATTTTGTGAGCTCATATAGTCAGGCGTGTGTGCGGATTGTGCATGCTTCCCTTCCTTTTCTCCTCCGCAATCTCGCCTCTCTGCACAAATAGATTTACTTCCATTATTTAGGTCACTGCGATTATTTGTCACTGTCTAAAGTTCGAGTTCACCTGGGGTTTGATGGTAAGGTCTATATCGGCAGTGACACTAATTTACTCCTCTGGATTCAAGGGAGAATAGAAGCGGAACGCAACAGAGCAGCTCCAATGTTGTACATTTCATTGGCTAATTGAAAACACACGGGGCCCTGATTCCCTGTTTCCATCCATCCAGGCCTAGTGTGCTGCATCACTGACATATTAGTGTTGCTGTCAGTCCTATGGCATGTATCTGACCACATCCTTTTACTTGATCAGTTAGGTAGGAAATACTAGAGTGGATGACATTGTCGCTGCTTCTATTACTGCAGCTCTAAAGCACAAAGTTGCAACCCAACCATCCAAAACACTTGATTGCCAAGGACACACTGATGTCTATCTCTCTCTTAGATGAGCACGTCATGTCTGCTTTAGGATCTATAAACTGAAAGGTGTAGACTTTTTAGAATAGCTGTCAGAGTCAAAAGTGCTGTATGTATGATGACCGAGGAGGTCAGCGTGGGCTGCAAGGCTTCCAGGAAAGGCCTCACTTAGACTCATTTATGGGCACTAATAGACCACGCTACCATCTGTCCTTATGATTAGGCAAGGCCATTCATGGAAGACCCAAAGCTTTTTTTTTTTTTTTTGCTTGCTTTAGATAAAAAAACAGCCACATTACAGTGCATTTCTGCATGTAGTGCAACACAATATAAATATGCACAGTGTATTGGCCCACTGTGACTTACCTAATTACTATTAGGTGACTTTTGAGGGAAATTGTTCGCACTAAATTTTATCTGGGATTACCAGTGATGCAGCAAACAAATGCACACCAAAGATTTTTATTAGTAAAATTTTGAAAACCATTTAACTTTTTCTTTTACTTCGCATAAAAATGATACTGTGTGTTGGTCTGCTACAAAATTTTCAACAAAGTAGCCTTAAATTTGTGGTTATAGCCTGAAGACATCTCATGAAGTCTTTACTGTTAGCACACTTCTGTTGACCTACTAGCCTAATTACAACTACTTCATTTTTTGCAAGTTATAAAAAGCCATCCTTCTTTTATAAGTTTAACTAAGCTTTTGTTGCAAGCCTCCAACAGTGACACAAACAAATAACCCTGCCCTTTGTGCTTCTCAGCACCATGTCTTCCCACCCCCACGTCTAGAAAAGGAATGCCCACACGGCCACATCCGAGGGCGGAGAGAAGATTGAAACCAGATGAATGGAGCTTGGTACAGAATTCTTGCCAAGGCTATATTTCACTCCCAGAGCCTGATTAAAACGAGGTGTGGCACTAACTGAGGCCAAGGCAGCCAAGTCTGGCTCTGAGAAGAGAATTTGCTTGCAGTCACATTCTACGCAAAAAATAAAACGGGGCAAGGTTCGCAATAACGAGCCTGAAAGGGTCTTGTGTATTTGAGGTAGAAAATCTTTCTGACAAACTCAGTCAAGTTTGCAAAATTTTCGCTGTTTATTTAATCCATGATATTTACTAGAGATTGATAGGACAGGATCCAGCCTTGACACACAAAGTGCTTTACGAAGGATGGAGTGGTTGTCAAGGAGGATGTTTAAAGTAACGCATCATATAAAATGAGAGCAAAGTGTAAGAATTTTGGAGCAAGGAATATCACTGTTGTGTGTAAGTGGCATGTATGAGATAAAACATAATTGTGTATTTAGTTATGCGTTTGTAAAGGTATACACACCTTTTGAATCTTTCCACATTTTCTCATTTCACTCCTACAGACTTTAGAGTATTTTGTGTCTTAATTTGTGTTACTGCTTTTTAGTACTAGTCATTTTAAAGTGGAAGGAAAAGGATACTTGTTAAAGAATTGCTTACATTTATATTCACCATTCCTGATTCATATTTCTTTGGTGCTTTAGGGGTTTTAATTTCTAGAGACTGAAATTTCAGCCCATTATTTGCAAATTCAACCAATCTCAGTGTGATTGGCTGGATAAGGCATCAGTCTTCAATCGTATTACTATTTTTCCTGTTTAAGGAATCAGTAATCAAGAGGTGTGACTGTTTACAAAGTGCCATATGTGTGTCAGTTCTTAATTTATGGACACAAAAATATATTTGTTTTGGTATTTTAATACCAAATGCTACTAGGAAACATTTTTTTCATGCATGGGTAAGAAAGTTAAAAATATATGTAAATATGGGTGAATATTAGTCTAAGAAAACCTATGGTTGTCAATAGTGCAGGGTGCATGGTAATATATTTTGAAATTTAATGGGGCAAGATCTGGTTGGTTAAGGCCTCATGTACATGTTTGTGTCCAAAAACATTACAGCCGGTGTTAAGAAGTTGGACTAATTTTGGACTGGACCTCATTTGGACAGAAAAAAGACAAAATAAGAAGTTCCCCCTTCCTTAGTTTGACTGTTATGTTAACAGTCAAGCTACAGTATATATATATATATATATATATATATATATATATATATATATATATATCTATATATAAAGCAAATACTGTAATTTTTTACAGTAATTTTTTTTGTCTGTTTTTCTGTAGAAATCTTTAGCTGTGAACAGCAACAGAACATTGCAAAGTAGAGAATCTAGGTAGTGTAGATCTCTGTTTGTTTCTGACTGTAGCACCTAGCACACGTGTGAGCGTGACTGACTGATTAGAGGCCCGTTTTCACCGACTGCCTGCAGTCGGCTCTCTAGAGATAACCAGGAAGTGGGAGAATTTGGTACCATTTTCCAGTGCCGGCTGCTTTCTCTTTCCTCCCCACTGCAGCTGGTCAGCCACACTCGCAAGTTGAAGACAAACACACTCCCCTCTATCCCCTTGATATTTCAACTATGTTACCACCAAGAGGGTTGTGGCTCGACTGCTTGCCGCCTTGCCTGCGCACACTAGTAAACAAAGCCCACTCATTTCATTTGGCTATAATGTTTAATCTACATTTGCTTGGTCAATGAGAGGTTAATCTCATTACCTTGTGCTAAATGGCAAGCTCAGGCATCCTCTGACAAAGAGAAGGCAAGACATGAGTTAATTAAAAGAGCAATTAAAAGAAGACATCAAGTCCCACTAACAGTGGTAATATGTAAGCTCCCTTGACACCAATGCATTGATGTAGAATAACTCTATTCTCCTGCAGTGTGTCACAACTAACAAACCACCTTTCATAAAGAACAAAGGAGAGCAGTAATAGTCGAACTGAAGCATCTTGCTTGAGATCAGCTTGTTTTGTGGCCGAACATGTGTTTCAAACTAACCCTCAGAAGTCACTGTGGTTTACGCACTGGAAGTCAGCTTGTTAAAAGTAATCTTCACCACTACACACACACACAGACACACACCTATTAAAAAATGTTAATTAACTCCAACAGGTTGGTAAAAATCTAACATGCAATTCATTCAGACGGAATTGGACAAAGCTTGCCAGCATTAGAGGTAAATTTCCTAGTGGTGCCATGCCATGCTTCCCCTTCCGTCAGAGATGATAAGGCATGCACATTTAAAAACAAAAAAATAAATAAATGAACCTGCAAAGTAAGATCTGCTGGTCTCAGATTAAAAATAAAAAAAGCTTATTACAAATTCTTATTTTAAACACAAATGCTTTGTATGTACTGTAGATTGAAATATTCAGTTTTACTCGTATGTTTTTTTTTTTTTTTTTACTAATTTAGTGTCCTTCCATATGGCTTTTAGCAAATCTAATACTGGACTTCTGTAAATTTGTGTCAACAATGCATATTCTTTTTTTGGTCTGTTCCTTGGTCTTCACAATATGGTATGTTCAATAATGTTATTGAGGCCTTCACAGAACAATTTAATGTATACTGAGATTAAATTATACACAGGTGGATTCTCTTTACTACTGAAGTCACTTCTCCACTACAGGAGATTTAGCCGGTTCTGCCTCAGGCAAATTTGTCTCCATTAGATCGTCGCTGTTATTGGTAACCATTTCAAGGGAAGTCCAAGTCATGTTACATGATTGCATTGCATGCAAAATTATTTGATTGACAGCAGACTGCATTCATTGTCTGACCAATTATTTACGCCATTGCATGAGTTAAGGGCGGACCTTGCAAACTCCAAACAATATCTCAACCGCCTCAGTGGACAGGTGGACATGACGTCTGCGGTGATGTAAAAAAAAGTAAAAAAAAAAGAAATAAACCTGTTATTTTTGCACTGCGCTGTATATCAGACAATGAATCAGCAAAGAACAATTTACTTCAGCTTTGCCCCTCCGCAGCTAGAGCGATCATTAGGAACTTCTTAGTGTTCGGTGCTCTGTTAGCATGCAGCCAAGTGAGAATGCTTCATGGGGGAAATAGCCTGTTAGCTGCATGCCCTGTGGGTACTCCGGGCGGCTGCAGCCTCCCTCCAGATGAATCATAAACAAGTCCCTCGGCCTCCATGACTTAATCCCCTGTGACATCGCCATGGGGAGATAGAGAAAAGGGAGAGTTGGGTAAAGGAAAACATGCCCTCTGCTCAAGTTTTAAGTGAATTAAACATTAGGTTGAATGTGAATGAGGTGTATCTGAGGGTATGTCATCGAGATGAGGCACTAATTTGTCAAATGCTAGAACAAGGATGTGAGTATGGATATTTTTAGGGGTGTTGAAGGATGGAGCAAAGCTCTATATTTAATATTTGGTTTGTTGACGCAGCAGTCACTTCGTTTCAAGTTCTACCTTGAACCTCTCCCCTCCCCAACCGTAAGCCCCAACCCACTCCCATTCTTTTTACATGCGAGTATAATGCAAATTCATTTCCCACAGTGCTTTCACTTAAATTTGGCCCCACTGCTAAAGCTTGGGCAGTCTACAGGGTTACAATCAACATCATGCAAAGAAAACCCAGCGGGAACTAATAAAACTGGTATATTTTTGGAACCTGAAAGGAGGTTTTGAGTTAGGATGAGACACATGAAGTATTTTGAAGACCTCAAGGACTGTTTACTCCCTAATTAAGAAGGAAAATGTTCCAGGCTTCACCCGAAGTTGCTGCAACTAAAATTGGTGATATATTTTTCTCTGGAGGTTTGGGATATGATTTGCCGACGTTGCTGCTTCTGCTGATGCACTGAGCTTTTGTCTTGAGATTAATGAGAGGCGTTTCGGTCTCTGGCATTTTAGATCCCACGCAAAGGTTATAAATTGTCTCTGACCAGCAAGAAATTTATGTGGCACGCCCATAAAAATATTCTTCATCCAGGGAAGCAATTATTTTAGCCTATCCCTAATTTTCACTTACATCAAAAAGTGGAGCTCAGTTCTATAAAAATTACAAACCAATATTTAATGTGGCTTACAAAAGCATCTGTACCAACTGAAATATTTCACATTTTGTCATGTTACAATCATAGATCCCTGAGTGGCTTTGAGCCAAATTACACTAAGAATCATTTGTCCTTGTATCAACTTTACAAAACACTCAGGTCTTCTGGTTCAAGTCTACTCTGTATCCCAAGAATCAGAACCAAACAGAGAAGAAGCACTCAGTTTTTATGCTACTCTAATCTGAAATAATCCCCCAGAAATCTCCAAAAATGCTGTCAACCCATTAACATGTCAGTTATTCACACATGCTGACAATAAGCTGGTTAGTATGCAGTTTTCCGATGACAGAAGAAAGCACTTACAGCAGCTGGATCTTTCTCTACAAGAACCAGGTGTTAGGAAAGCTATTATTATCTTAATTCAGACAGCCAGATGGAAATTACAGGTCACACCTGTCTGGTACACATGAGGTACCTTATAAACATTCTGATGTATTCTTAAATCCCTGATGTTTGTATTATAGGGGAGAAAATTCAGAGCCACATGTTTTCAAATTCAGAGCTGGCTAGAAGTGTCTGGTTGGTTAAGCTCTTAAAAGCTTCAACACTTCTTATCTTTTGTAGATAGAAAGGTTATATCACTGATGTCCTTGAGATAAACTCTTTAAATTTGTGGTGTGGACATCAGAACAAATTTTTACACAAGCTCAAGATTAGAAAGAATCTTGATACAAGATCAAATAAAATCAAAACACAAATATCACACAGACCTTAAGTTAAAGCGGTAGAAAAATAAAAAATAAAAATAAAAAAAGTCAGTCCTGTCAAACTTCCTGCTTGCTCTGGAGGAAACAAATAATACCCTGTACTCCTCAGCAGAGGAGAAAGGAGGCTGCGTTACATTACACAAGCACCTCAAAAATCCTATTCTCAGTCTATGCTCTTTGGGGAAATAGAGGAGTCTGGCAGCCTAAAGAGAGAGGTTACCACCACCATCACCAGCAGGAACTCAACTTCTCCTCACCCCCATCACCATCTATCTCCCTTCTGTCTTATCTCTCGACCTTGATGTACGACAGACCCCATAAAGAACACGCACACATGCACACAGTAATTGCCGTGAAAGTACACTTTTTCATGTGCTTTCATGACGACTGGTCAGAGCAGAGAATCCATAATCCCCTCTGTCACTTTATGGTCTAAGAATATCTTCCTGCTTGAGCTTCAAAACATAAAAAAAAAAAAAAAAAAACTATGGACAACACAACATCTGAACCACCAAACATGATATCAACCAAACATTAGTATTATCACAGCGGTAGAAACTCACTGATATCCTTGAGATAAACTCAAGGACATCTCGTCCCCCCTGCTCTATGTTATACTACAGCAAGCACAGCCCGTCATAAAGGCTCAGGCTAGTTCGCTTGGCCACTGGTGGATAAACAGTTTACCTGTAACTGGTAAGTTGTTTCTACACTATTAGCACATTTAGAAGCGAGTATATGAGATTGATTGGCAGTGCGAAGACACTTCTCTTGGCTCTGATAGGTTCTTTTTATTCGGGACGACTCGGAGCAGTGCAGTTCTTCAGATGGCAGTAGAAGCTCATGGAGGGGGTGGAGGATATTGATCTTTTCACATATTATGTGTCTCAAAGCAAATTGTCACAACATGGTGACAGTTGTAACAATTATGCAAAAAATTTATTTTTTTAATAAAAGTTACATACTACACCTTTATGGAGGGCGTGCTGCCTTGTGTCAAGGTAAGATCAAAGAGAATTGTATTTGTCTACTCTAACATCACAAAATGTAAGAAAAGAAATACAAAATTCTGACATGAAATTCTAATCATGTGTTTAGAAACATTGTGTCAGGTTTTTGTTTTCCTTTGAAATAGACCTTTCCTTACAGCATGCAGCCTGGTATATATATATATATATATATATATATATATATATATATATCACTCAGTTACACATTATAATGGTCCAGAATTCAATTATCTAAAGGAGAGTAACGTTTTATCACTAAACTTTCAAGACATGACTTGATAAAAATTGGCTGGTTTGGTGTAAATCCACTTACAGCCGACGTGTTTATTTATCCCAATGTAGCCAATCAGGACCATTTTATCTTTCCTATTCTTGGTGGATTAGGCACTAATCTGTTCACTGAGGGGAAAAAGGAAGCGAGGGAGTGGAAAAAAAAAAAAAAAGCTTTTCTCTATCATCTCCCCCGCATTAATGTTTCTATTAGTGGTGCCTCCCAATGATGCAATGTGACACTTGTGGCTCTGCATGAGAAGCCATGCTAATAGGAGGAAGAGAATAAGAGGTCAGAGGCACAGAAAGAAAAGGACAGATTAATGCTGCTCCTGCGTGAAAGATTGCATGTGTGCAGAGGCGGTACAAATGAACATCCACACAATTTTAATAAGTAGTGACATACACCTTTTGATGGGGAGTTTCTGCATAAATAAATCAAATAGCCTATAACTTGTAGAAAGTAATGGTGTAACAGAGTCTCTTGCCACAAGATCTAGTTGCTCTTAGTGTGTGACCATCTGAAGAAGTAAGCCATAAGGAAACAAATGGTAGGTTCTTTTGTGAATGCTGTGTTGCTTTGAAAGAGCCAACTAGAAACTTCTCAATGTGATTGCCAACACTGCTTGATTACATATCACACAATGAACCTTCAAGACTTTTGTTTAGTTTGTGTAGCACCATATAGGTACAGTACAAAAAAGTAGAATACCATCACCTTTTTTGAAATAATGGCCTCAGTCATTTGACCAAAAAAAAAAAAAATACATAAATACAAAATAAATCACCACCACCTTTTTTTTTTAGGTTAAAAAAAAAATCATTTTTGGCCAAAAAAAAAAGATTCAGGTCATTATTTTAGGAAGGTGATGATATTGTGACTGTCAAACTGTTAGATCAGGGGTCGGCAACCCAAAATGTTGAAAGAGCCATTTTGGACCAAAAAAACAAAAACAAATCTGTCAGGAGCCGCAAAAAATTAAAAGCCTTATATAAGGTTTATAATAAAGGCAAAACAGGCTTTAAGTGTTTACTTTAGCCTATTATCAAAATGACTAAGTGTATACATAATTAGCATTCGGTAAATGTTTATTTTTCCTGCTGTGCGTCCTGGACGGAATGACGCACCACGTGACTCCGTTGCACAAAGGTGCTTTAAGTTTACCTTCCGTTACAATATTATGTTTC
>CAEFZX010029360.1:0-21236 GCA_903066825.1 Alfaro cultratus
ATGTTTTTGATTGAAATAGCTTTTGATTTTAGTACATGTGACCACTTAATGCTGCACATTCAAAGAATGACCATTTGCAGTTCTTTATAATCCATAAAATGTTTAGAAAATCTGCTGTGCATAATAATTTGGAACAGCACATTTTTAGTTTTTTATTTTTGAAAGAAATACTGTTCTCATGGGGAGCTTTGTTCAGTAAAATTTGGTTTATACTGTAATAGTTCATGACTTGAAAATTATACTGACCATCATTTGCATTGACCATTTAAGAAAATCTGAGTAAATATCACTTGCATAATAATTTGGAACATGGTATATACACCAATGAAAATATCAGATCGTTGGAAGTTTTATGCTGAAACAGAATCTCTTTCTAGCCATTAAGTATAAAGGCAGACAAGGTTAAAGCGAGCCTTTTACAATGTTACATAATCAAATGCTATAAAAGACTACATCTGCCAAAATGTAGTAGATTCAAATCTTTGCAATAACGTGCATCAAACGGTTATAATACCATACAGTATACCTTAAAGACTGGCATGTAAATGAACAATAGACTCTTATTATTTGTGTTAACAGCTAAGAACAATGTGGATATCCAAGCAGTGCAATATTCCGCTATATGATTTAGAGTTTCTCTCGTTATGCCACAGCAGTAAACCATCTTAGTGCATTAAAAAGAAAAGGGCAATCCACTATGAGGCTGTTAGAATTATGCTACACATTCAAACACACTCTGCACACATTTGAATAAAGGAGAGATGATACAATATGTCCCTCCTAAAACTATCTTGATTCACAAACAATTTGGAAATTGTTTCACAAACAATTGAGCAACAAGCTGCGACAGATGTTCACTTGAGCCTCTGTGTGGGTAGCCAGTCCTTTGCACTTTACTGTTTTTTTATATTGGAAAGAAAAATACTGTTTTTTTAGCTGAGTGCTTACTGTACACCCACAACTATGAAAGGAATAAGCAATTATATTGAATAAAATAATTTATTAAAGCTATGCAAGGAAAAATGTTTCATTCACAACTTTGTCCTTCCTCTAACAGTATGGTAGTTTAATAACTGCTCATTGTTTTTAATATGATCTAATGGTGATTGGCTGTATGCTGCTGGATTGATATATACTGCTGACCCAGATTAGTCTGGCTATGTTGTTTCAGCCTCTGCAGGACAAAGCAGCAGACTATGGTAGACAGCAACCTCAGATCACACTACATGTATCTACCTCCTCTCACACCTACTCTCATCTCCTGTCGTCTCTTTTCCACTTTCTCCACTTCTGTGAAGGGTAGGGAGGGAAGACAGATAAGGCTTGTGCCTCAGAAATTACCCATCAGAGCTTGGCAATGTGTCCAGTGAGGCTGTCTGAGAAATGCTGAATCTGTCAATCCAGTGCACCAGAAAGTATTGTGCAAGCTTAGTTTTTAGCTGTCATTTAAAATGAGTCCAGTTCTGCAGGTATATGAATACCATATTGCAGGCTCAGTAGATAAAACGGGTAACAAATCATGCTATGCAGCTTTTCTTCATATTTCCTTTACGCTGAGATTAACCACCAAGTGGAGACTTTCAGAATCCATGATCAGAGGACATTCATCACCAGCAGCAAAAAAGCATGCCAGATTTGTATTAAGTTAAGATTGCTCTCTGGGGATGCATATTAGCTACACACCAGAGTAATATATAACCATTTTCTGGAGATGTATTAAAAGAACCTATAACAAATTATAATAAGATAGCATGACAAGACCCACTATATCGTTATTACTAAACCTGCTAGTTCTGAAGCAGTTTAGTAATTCTGGGTAATGTGTATGAACTGCTTTCAGACTGCTAGGGGTATGTTTATTTATTATCTCCTCATTCTGTATATTTCTTAGGGAGAAGATGTATCCCACTTATCTGCAGAGAAGGCACTTCAGTCATAGAGAGCCACCAGCTTGTTTTATTTCTTGAACCCTTTAAAACAGGGCGATGAAAAGGTCTGTCTCAGTGTCCACTCAACATTTTTTTCAAGAAAGTCTAGGATTTTTCAGAGAACTCTTGTTCACACTGGCAATTTCCAAGATGTTCAGTGAATGCAGTCATACACATAAAGCATAGCCTTTACTTCAGTTGGCTGAGTGTTTAATAAGAAAAAAGAAAAGAAGTAGTCTGTCTCCTCAACTCTGTTTCAGTGCGTGCCTAGGACAGATGTAGCACTGCAATGATGCTTTATGCTTTATCTGGGGCGCATGTCTTAGCAACACGCTACAGCCTAACAGGATCACAGATGAAATGATATTATTGGAACAGATGGTTTAAGGTTCAGTCCTTACCCCTCAGGTTTCCTGTAAATACCAAGAACAGACTGTGAGGAAGAAAAGGTGACACTAACTGAACTGCTTTACTGAAAATATCCACAGGAGCAGTAAAAAGTGCCAAAAAATCAAAGTGGAATAGTGAAAGCAGTCAGAGCTTTCTGAAGATATGTTTGAAGCATTAGTTTCAATCTTAAAACGGCCTTTTTTTTTCTTAACTTCCTCCAAAAAAGTCAATAGTTTTTGAAGTCGCAGTGAAGAAGAAGAGCATTTTCCATAATAAAGATTGATCAATGAAAAATCAACATACTTCTAACATTTTAATATGGTAATATGCAAGGCAAAAGTCACACTTGTTTAATGTTGTCTTTGATTAATAAAACATTCATCTACATGATCATGATTACTCTTCATGAATTTGATGATAGCATTTGACAAAATGCTAAGAATAATAACTTTCTACAAACAAAGTCTCTCTGGTAGGGACTGTCCAGTCATTTTCGCTCTGCTCAATGTGCCTAAGCGACTAAAGTGATGTGGTAGTGAACATCAACTGTTTCAAAAAAGCTCTGTGAATTGATGAAGAGTTTTATAGTCATATTTCCCCCCCTCTCTTTTCTCTCATGTCATTCCCCCGAATCAATAAAATTAAGTGCAGAGTTTCTAGTTGAAATTAAACCACAGAAAGGTGACTTTTGAATGTCAAAGGTCTTAATATTAACATAGTTCAAGTGACTGAATGTAACTGTGATGTTAGAGAAACAGCAGACCTGTTAATTGGTTAGTTGACAGTGCATTCTGATTCATAACTAACATTCATTTATGAATATGAATAGCAATGCAGATTAGTAAGATCTGCTTGTAGTCATCTGATCAACCAGGATAGATTTAAATGCCAGGTATGAATGAATGCTGTTAGCATGTTAATACCATGTTTGAGTAATATGTAAAACTGAATGTTCAGTTGGGATTCTTAAGATGTTGTCTAAATACTGTTAAATGATTACTTTGCTGCCATACATACGGACAACAATATGATATATTCAGATACAAGTTAAGTGACTTGCTATTCTATGCTGAAAGCATACAGAAGTAGGACTTGTGGTAAAACATTGTCTAACAACTTCTTGCCCTTCAACAACAGTGATGGAATAGTTACTTTGAAAAAGTAACTTTAATCAGATTACTGATTACTCGTTGAAAAAGTAATTTAGTTAGATTACTGACTACTTGCTTTGGAAAGTAACTAAGTTACATTAAAAGTAACTTTTTTAGTTACTATCAGCAGCTGCTAACAACAATGCTCCACCAGCTGTGAAAATTACATTGATTTTTGCCAATACTCAATTGTAAGTTATTTTATGATAGTAACATCAACAATGTGTCTCCACTCACAAGGTTGAACTGAAGAGAAGATTTTTTAATGGTTACAACAGTACAAAAAACGTTAGTAATTGGTGTGTGTTTTTGGGTGGTCCACTGCTGTCTGGTAAATTCTAAGAAGGATTTTCCACCAACAAAATGTGCATCTCCCTCCATTGTTTCCATTTCTGTCGCTGCTGATACTGTCGCATAGAGACGTCGGTCACTCGACAAGACGCTTAGAGGAAATACAATTAAATAACAGGTAGTAACGCACAGTAAAGCAAAGTGATTTTGATAAGTAACTGTAGTCTGACTACTAGATTTGAAATAGCAACGAGTTAGATGACTCGTTACTGAAAATAGTGGTCGGCTATTATTGACAACACTGTTCAACAATGAGGAAACCAAGAGGATAATTTCAGACAAAAGGACAGGCGGTACACAGCACCACTCTCGAATGAGAATCAACAGTTTTAAGCAGGGAGGACATTTGACCTGCACAAAAAGAAATAAGTCACTACAGGTCCACCATCCAGAGCATCCTAACAACTGAATCGCTTTGTAGTAATAAGGCAGCAACTTTAGTACAGGCACTTTTACCTATTTGGAGTATGATTTATTCAGAGAAATAGAAGAACAGAGTTGATTTTGTACCAATATCTTGTTCAAAAACAGAGCTGAAAACCTTGAAGAACTCAGCTGTGTACCAGAATTTGACTATTTTCATCTAAATCACCCCGACCAATCACCTGCCACTTGAAAACTAATAAACCCAAACCCTTTTTGATCAAGGAACAATACACAGACACCTCCAAACCTGGAAGATTATGTCGTGTTAAAATAATTTGCAGGTAGGTGTTTAACAGTTACTTATGATATGACAACACATGTTTGCTGTTCATTCAGTCTGCAAGATCAAACAATACTTGCTGCAAAAAACAGGAAGGTTTCAAACTTTGTCATGGGATATACATGACTTGAAAAAGTTATCAGCATTTTGGAAAACATCTACATTCCCAAGGGAATACACACAGATTGCAGATTAAGGAATATTTACCATGTTAATGGTGTTAAATGTTAAATAATAGTGAAGAGTTTAAATCTCAACTTTGTAAACGTTGTTTTAAAACAGTGAAACCCTCATGACTACTAACATAAGATCTGCAAAAAAAATTTAATGGTGTTTATGTATCTTCTGATACAAACAAAACCCAAAGAAATTGTCCACAATATTTTGATCAGGTTAGTAAATTAAGTCTGTTTTTATCACATGGATAAAAAGGCATCTTTCTGTTTAACAAACCCTCTTTTGTAAGCCTATAGAGTCCATGACAACTTATTTGGACACGTTGGATGAACAGAAAGGGCCAAAGGACAAATGTATTATCTGGTACTACAGGACTGAATGTGACACCTGGGAGGAAGGGCTTCATCATACATATTGCTTCTCTCTCAAGTGAAATACAATTCTCCATTATTACTCGCCTGCATCCTAAATGTCAAGGCTGATTTGTAATGATATGCTGCCCCTAATTGTACTGATATTTCCAGAAGCAAAAACAAGCCTCTTTCCTTCCCTCACTTAAATCTCTTCCCCTCAACCTCTTACTGAAAAAAGGCCTGATTTTCTCTTATCTTCTTTAATATTTCAGTCTTTATTGCCTTTTTAGGAGGAGAGCAATTCCATCAGGGCTGAAAATAGCTAAGATCAAGCATTTTACGAAAAGTGTGTTTAACAACCAGCTCTTAAAATTGTAGGGTTTCAATGTCCTGATGGGAAGAGTAAGTGTTGAAATGATTCTGACAATACACAACTAAAAGTGAAATAAGAGCTACTTCAAAAAGAATGTAGAAAAATGGCACCTGTATTGCATTCCAAACTGTTGGTTTTTTTTTTGTTGCTGTTTTTTTACTTTAATGGGCTAAAACTTTGAATCCATTACCCTATGTGTCAATGTATGTTAGACAGAGAAAGTTAAGCGCTGTGTGATAATCCGACACTTTGAGGATATGCAGTTGTGATGTATGGGTTAACCATGGGGGTTAAGACAGCCTTTGAGCTATGTCAAATGAGTCTTCTGGCTCCACTAGGCAGCACAGGCCCTTAGGGTCAGAGAGTAGGTCAAGCTAAGACATCTCACGGGACATGAAATATCTTTCCTACATCTTAACCCACTGGGTATCCCTATCATCATTAGAGATGTTTTCACAACATAGCCTTGGGATAAAATAAATGAGCCTTTAGACAGAATAAATGGCTGGCTTCAAGACTGCTTGCTTTACCACTGTAAGGGCAGAACTCCACAAGTCCCCAGCCTCCATTAGAAGAGACAATGGGATTCTCTTTTGCGGCCTCCCCACGGCCCTCTCTCAGTGTGAGATGTGTTGACTTTTTAGCTGCATCCGCTAGTGAGGCTATTTGGGGAAGAAGACGGAATAAAATAAAGTTGGAACATTTCAAACACGCTGCGTCAGGAAGGGATTGCGTATTAGAGCCTCCAGACAGTCTGGAAAAAGGCCTTGGCACAAGCGAGTTCGGATCTGAGGACCCGACAAAGAGTCAGAGAGCACAAGGCAGGAACAGGCATCCCATTAGCCTTTAAGTTTAAATGTCACTCTCTGGCCTAGTTCAGCAGCCTGCTCCTCCCTCCCTCTTGAGAACAATGGTGCAAAACTAAAAACACTAGCACAAAATATAAGGCAAATGTCATGTGAGACAATTTCAGAAAATTGCATTTTTTTGTTTCAAGTAGATCTTGTACTGATTGTGTAGTTTGAACAAAGTCAGGTCTGTAACTGAAGGAGGAAAAATCAGAATGATGCCATTTCATGGGAAATTGAACATAAGTAAATAGATAAAAATAGATAACTCTCAGCTATTTATGACTAAATAAGATTTTTTTGGCAGGAAGCTATAAGGTGCATTTCCATATAGACTTATAAATGTTAGGACTGCATTTTCGTGTCTCAGATTTCTTCAGATAAGTGTCTGTGTTTATACTTTATGTAAACAATATTTTTGAAGTATCCAGTATTTTAAAGTTTATAATGTTTGCTGACGATAAAAATTTCTTTTTTTCTGAAAAAAATAGTAGAAAAAGAGTTAGGTGACTTGAAAACATGGTTTGATTACAATAAGCTGTTGTTAAATGAAGGAAAAATCGGATCTATAATAATGCAAAGTTATGCATAAATGGAGTTGAAATCGAAAGAGTTTATGAGATAACATTTTTAGGGATTATTATAGGCAATAAACTTAGTTGGAAGCCTCCCATAGAATGCATTAGAAATAAACTTGCAAAAACTATTGGAATATTGTTTAAAATAAAAGATTTAATAAATGTTAAAGGCTTGCATGTTATATATTCCTCTTTGGTTATGCCTTATTTGTCTTATTGCTCAGAAATCTGGGGAAATCGAGTAAAACAACCATTGATATATTAGCTAAGTTTCAAAAAAAAGCTATAAGGCTTATTAATAAGGTGGGACACCGTGAACCAACGGATAAACTCTTTATTCAAAGTAATACATTAAAATTTAAAGGTATTGTTTATATAAAAATACTGGAAATAATGTATAAAGCATTAAATAAAAGTCTTCCTTCTGGTATTCAGAAATCATTTAAGCTAAAAGAGAATAAATATAATTTGCGAGGTTTGTTTATTTTTGAATGCGCAAAAGAGAAGAGCCAGATAAAGTCTAAATGTGTTTCAGTTATTGGTGTGAAACTGTGGAATGAATTGAATGATGTTTTTAAGTTATGTCCTTTCTTGGTGAGCTTTAAAAAGCTTTCAAATGTAAAATGATAAAATCTTATGATGTTATGTAGATTTATATATGTATTGTGAAGATATCCTGATAGGTTGTTAGGTATAAAAACAGGGTAGGCAAGAATAAGCTTTGCTTCAGCCTATTCCTTTTTTTGGTAAATTGTGGGTTTGTTTATTGTTGTTTTTTCTTTTATTTTGTTGTTTCCTGTGTTTAATGTGGACAATTTACCAAAATAAAGCGATTGATGATGATGATGGTTATCAAACTTCCTTCAAGTTATTTTATTAGCTTCACCTTGTTAGAAATATCAAAAAATAACTGGTAGAGGATTGAGTCTGATTAGGCAATTAAGAATTTCTGAAATTGTTTTAAGGCTAAAGGAACATAACAAAATACATCTGAAGTAAAAAGACAGGAAGTGTTTTATTTATCACATACAAGGGTCACATTTTCTAATTTAGTTTTGTGTATAAGATGAAACACCTTAAATTGTAGTTAGGTGTGTTGAGCACATACAGAAGTAGAGTGAATCCAATTTAAGACACATATCGAAGCTATTCACTGTGCTCCATCAAAAGCTTTTCTCACCCTGTTTCCAACCAGAATGAAGAAAGCTCTTTTCAGCCACTTGAATCGTTTGGCCATAATTCATATCTTATGACCACAGGTCTAAATTTATACACACTGGTAAACATAGAGCTAATTTAATTTTCTGAAGCTACATTATCACAAACATGTCCTAATCTGCTCCTGCACTATCCTACCATAATGTCTGAACAAGACGCTGAGAGACATGAGCTCCTCCACTTGAAGCAGAGAATAACCTCCAGTCTGGATAGACTCATCAGCCTTGGAGGAGCTGAATCAAATGTAAAGATGAGACCCTCAGGTTAGAAACCAGACGACCTCATCTCCAGAACCAAGCCTCAAAATCATTAAACACAACAAAGAGCACTGGAACCAGAGAAAAAATGTATATGTGCATGTGTATATGAGATCCTGTGCAAACATCTATAACTTTTTGTCAGAGCATTGTGCACCTGGCTGCTACAGTCTGTGGACATTCCCTTAAAGTGTCTCTTAATGCCTGAGTGCGCTTTGTGACATTTCCTGGTAAAAGCCATAGTAAATAATAGCATCTCCTGAAGGAGTATTTGTATGGGCTTTCCTGGATTCCTTGACATAATGGTGATATCTGACATTCTCTTTCCTACAAGTATTAGTTATTAAAGTGTATTTAGTATTTAGTGTATGTTTTATATTAAGCAGTTTAGAAAACAACTATTAAGCTGTAATCTTAGTAATGGTAAACAGTGGTTAAATAGTGGAGAAATAGACCTCCTAAAGTGGAAAGCTGTCTATGCTGATATATAAAGAAACTTCTGAAAGTGTCTCAGTTGGTCTATTAAGGAGCCATAATGACAGAAACAAATGGACACAGAGGAGGGCAGTTTTAAAGCCAGCACACAGCTGTGGACCAATTTATACACTCTACACATGGCAGAGGAAGGTTTCTTGTGCTAAATGATTCACAAAGCAAATGCCTTGTATCCCATTCACTTACTTATCTGTTTTTATGTCTCTGCATTGATGTCGTGTTAAATAGCCACAAGCATATACAGCACAAGACAAATGATTTGACAGTAGAAATATTTTACAACATATGCATTATAACCTCTAGTTTAGTCCTTTGCATCATTGCGGCTTTGTTCCCCCTTCATGTCACAAAGAAAAACTGAATATTTACAGTAAATGTGAAGCTCTCAGTTCTGAAACTTTTTCTAGATAGGTAATACAAGCATATAAAAGGACCACACAAGTGTTTCCATGAAATTAGTAAAATTATATTTAAATTTCCATCTACGTATCAAGATTCAGAGTTGTTTAACCCCGCTCTGTTTTATTATTTTCTCTCTGTCTGTCACGGACAGATTGACAATTGGTTTATCTGTGAGTCTATCTGCACACACTCTGAACTGAAACATTATTATCCACAAGGGGGAGAAATGCTGTTCAGTTTTTTGTTTCTATTGTTTTCTTCTAGGTTTTTGGATGATGTCAGAGGCAATTTTTTTAGATTAGTGGCACTAAGGACCGCATGAGAATTTTAATGTTTTGCAATTTTTTTACACAAGCTACAGAGAGGAGACGCTGGTATAGTACTCAGCTTTCCACTGCCGCATTAATGTACAGCTTAGTGGCTCCAGTGGCTTTGCATCTTACTATGTCATCTAATTCCAAACAGCAATTAGCTAAACCACGCCGCAACAGCCCTAATCACAACCATCATCCCCTGGCCGCAGTCTACGTTCATCATTCCCTTTCCCCAAATTCCATTAAACTGACCCACTTTTTATGCAGTCCCATCCAATATATGCACACACAGAGATGTACACACACACAGAGAACCTCTGTTGAGGATTTGAGGCAAACCTCTTCACCACTAAATATGCTCTGCAGTTCTGACTGAAGGTTAAACATCATAAAAGGATATCTGGGATATGAAAAAAAGACCCACTCAGACGCCAGTGCAGCCACTGTGGGTACCACAGCTGATTTTCTCTCCATTTATGCTATTCTGTAAAGCTATTACTGCAATCACTGCCGTAGCACTTGTGAGGCTGTTTTTAATTACATAAGCAGAAACAAATGCAGTTTGTTAGCTCAATTCAGCATTAAGATAATCATTTAAATGTATAAAATCCATTAAAAAAACACAGCAGTTTTACTTATATCTCTTTAAGCCTACTTATTATTTGGAAGTCTAAAATACTACTATCATGTTTGAATAGACCACTTGATTCAAATCAAATACTGAAAAATACACAGAAATTAAATTACACTCTTAGGCTCAATTACCCCTCGGAATGAGAAGAGATGAACAATAACCACAAACACACACAGAGAGACACATGATTTGAGTAAACTTGCCCAACTTTGACCATAAAGGGATTTCTCACTTCTTTTAATTTGAGGTTACATTTTTAAGAGCACTCAATGTCTTAGCTGCAATAAAATCAGACAAAAATAATTATTCAGAAACCAACCAAACCAGCTGGTGCTACATGAAAGGCAAATGAAAACTAAAATAAAAAAAAATAAAAACACTGATTGAGACAAAAGTAACTGATTTTATGATTTCAAAATAAAGTGTTCTCTAAAAAAACAAGACTGAGTTAATTAGTGAACACTTGACTTTTTCTCGTGGGATCATTCCAAAATGTTCTTAAAATCCAGATTTAAGTATACCTTCCATTAGTCCTTATTTGTACATCTTGAAAAACAGCACCATACTCCTTTTATAGAATCACCTATTTGGCTCTCTTAAAAAGGAGGTATTTAGAGAACTGTAATCTTGAAGGAATTTTCCTTTTGAACTACATTTGTGTGTGCTAATTATAAACAGTTCTTCTTCTTACTTTCAACAGACAGCGATCAGTGGGATCCCAAGTGGGAGAATCAAGGAGGAATTCCCACTGGGAAGTTGCGCAAACACCTGCTGATAAGCAGTGTCCACAAGAATTTGTACAGTCTCTCTAAGTGCAATTTATCTTCTGAGTGCAGATAGTGTAATTTTTATAGTTCCTAATTTATATTCCACAGTTTCTTTGATTATGGACTTAGATGAGTTAAACTAATTTTGCCAGGCTAGGTAGAGAGCAAATTAAAACTGATTTGTGAAGTTAGGTGCATTTACAAAGTAGTCCTGCAAAAAATATTGTATCAGTCATGATTACAATATTAATCTGTTCTGTAGTTTCACAAGTGACAAAACCATAACTAATTAAAAGCCTGTCGAAATTAAATGTGGCATTTTAAATATTCATCAAGGAAACACGAAATATGGAGAAAATGCGTTTTATGTAAGATAGCCTTAAAAGACCTTTCATCTCTGCTGCTACAATAATACTGTGTCACCACTACTAATCTCTGATTTATGTGAAGTGGTGTGAAACTCTACATTTTCAAAGATTTAAGCACAGGAAGAACCACACTGAAATGAATGAACATTTAGGAGCTAGAACATCTTACTTTGATACAATAATGACAAACATTTGGTTGGATTTTACCAGGACAACACAATCATTTGAAAAATCCATTGACATATTGCAACTACAAACATTAATGTATGTTATTGGCATTTTATGACGTAGAACAACTCAGATAGTGTTGCAAAGTTGGAAGGAAACTTTGAAAGGTTTGGTGTGGATTTTTATCAGTGGCCTTTACATTTCAACCAAATGCCATCATAAGTCATCTAATTGGTAAATAGAGTCCACCTTGAAGTAATCCTGCCTTTGAGGACCTCAGCGGTCTGTGAGAGAACATACAGCAAGTAGACATGAAGCATGAAGACCATGGAGAACAGCAAATAAGTTAAAAATAAAGTTGAGAAGACGTTCCAAGGTTAGATTTTAAAACAACAACCCAAGCTCTTAAAACATCTCGGCATACTATCCAAATCACTGTTTGAAGTACAGGACACATACAAAAGAAAATGCTGTTTTCACGTTATGTGCCCAACTGTGGACTCCTCCACTACTGGCCAGCTTGCTTTCAGCCTTTGATTACTTTTCTTTACGTCTGTAGATGGTAACATTTAATTCTTGGTTCATGTCCATCAGTATGAATTAACATCAGTCAAAATATGTGTCATAAATAGGAAAAAAGCACATATAAATTGTACCTGACTATAAATGGCAGGACCAGCAACACTATGAAATAAAATGTGACTTATTGCCCAGTAAATATGGTAACTTACTGTGGCTGCATACAAATACATTGCGCACTTTTCACATTTTTATAAGTGAAAATATTAGAAAACCCTGTATATTTTTATTTTTAATAATTTCACAATTATGCATTTTCTATTCCAGAAAATACAAAGTCTATTCCAGAAAATCCTAGTAAAATACATTGAGGTTTGCCAGTGGCAAAATGTGAAAAGGTTCAAGAGGGATAAATACTTTTGCAAAGAACTAACTGTGTACACACACACACACACTTAGAGGTGCAAGGAAACACAGATGCAACACCAGAAGACTGAAGCAGAAAGAGAGAGAGAGAGAATGAGAATCAAAGAGCAAACTGAAACAAATTGTGAATAATAAAAAATTCACGAAGCCAGTTTGTAGTGGTTGCAATGTCACCAGGGAATTCTCACAATTGTTGACTTCCATGTAGAGAGACAATGAGTTCAGCTTCATTGACTTCTACAGATGCAGTGAAGCACAGTAATTACCATGGCTCAGACAGAGGAGGTGCTACCGCCAAAAATATTCAGCACTCTATAAACCAAACTATCAAAAAAGGCAGACATGCATCATAACTTTCAAAGTTTGTTTTTTTACTAATTGTAGGAGACAAGTACAATCCAGAGAAACAAGACAGAGACAACTCTTCAGGTGTGGATAAACAACCATCACAGCGGCAAGAATGTTACAACAGAAACAGAACGCACTGATGGAAAACTATGAAAAAGTGAGAAATGAGAATCCCCAAACAATCTAATCTGTCCTTGAATGCCCTCCTACTGAAACATTGTTCTGTCAGAGCCAGATAAGTTGGGAAGCGCTGCAGCGTGTGAGCAAAGAAGAGAACAGAAAAAAGAAAATCAATAAGAGTCTCCACTTGACACAGTAAAGGACTGAAGTTTGTGTGTGTTTGGAGGACAGGGGAATAACAGCAGGTACAATACCATTGTTTTATCTCTAAAACAACTATTAACAAAACAAACAAAAAAAAAACTGTTCATGTTTGAACAGATATTAGAATTTCAGGGAAAGTTGTCACTGTGACAATGTGCTAAGGGACAGAAAAGGAAGTCGATTTCCAAAATTCAAAGATATGTAAATACCTATTCCCTTGATGATGACGTGAGAATACCTCATGTACAATTATCCAATCAGTTGTGTAATATTTAACCTGATTGTCGTTCAGACCAAGTCAGTCATCCATGGGATGTTCAATTCATTAAACAGTATCTTAAGTAGCTGAACAGATGGATTTGCAGGAGAAAACTTTCAGTGAACCTTCAATTTCATTATATCTGGTATCTAAATTAAAGTTAAATATTTAGAAAATCTTTCTATGGCTGCTGGGGGGATTGTGACGGATTTTTTGTGTGCACATTTCCAAGATAAATCTGACTGCAAACATACGAAGAAGAAAATAATTTTCACGTGTCTGTTCTGAGGTCTGCAAGCACCGTAGTTCTCTCTCTCCAAACATTCTGCAGTTTTCACACACATGTTCTGAGAATTGGAGGCTGGCTCAAAGATTTTACTAAAATTTTACAGCTTCTGAATTAATTATGAACCTTACAGAGTTTTGTTGAAGAAGAACTGATTTATTAAGGAACTAAATTCTGCAACAGCTAATTCACAGAGCTAATAATTAAACCATGAAAAAACAAGGAATACGTACAGAAAAGAAAACCCAGGACAATCAAGAATTGATTTATCCCACAAAGTTGGTAATTGCCATTCAGTTTTTTACTCAGATCAGATAGGCTGCAGTTAATGAAATCATACGCCACAGACCACAAATTTTGATCACTGGGGTTTGGCAGGCCAGAGGTATTTGTATGGTTTACATGGTCTTATCTAGAAAAGATCAAAATGACAAGTTTCCATGAAGTCAGAACTCATCACACTTCCCTCAAATGCTTAGCTGGCAAAATAGTCTATTTTTTTGTTTACTTTTTTTTATTACACAGTGTTCAACTGTACATATGCTTTGTCTAGAATTTTTGTGGCATACAACCTTCCCAAATCAATCCCAGGAATCCATTTTTTAAAACGATCAGTAGGAACTAAACTGCCCATGTGTGTTGTTTTTCTACTGTCTGATTATGTTGCCATGCTACCAGCGCAAATTAAAATTTCTGAGGATGCTAGCTAGGCATGAGCTGGTGAGAGCATCTTATTGCATTATAACCTTTTGGCAATATACTCTGGTTTTACAAGCTTACACAAAAATTTTAAACTAAAGCAAATAAGCTAATTGTCTTTAAAACAGAAACGCGACAATTGTTCTTGCTGCTGCTAAAATAACTGGCTACATATATATTAAATTTATGTGCATCTTTTTCAATTATTTAAACACAATCAGTTGTGACAATATTTTTTCAGAAACATTGAACTTTTACTAACTTACCTTATCCTTATTTTATTTCCCCTTAAGTTTAAAATTTGTGCTTTATGTCTCTATTTTTTGAGACTGAGATTGTTATCAAATGGCTTGATTTGGTCTCAATTTTATCTGCCAAGCACATTTTCATACTATAGTTTCTTAAAATTGACTTTGGTCTTTCAAATGTACACTTGATAGGCGTGTATTATGCAACTGTTTTGTATTTAGGAAAAGAAGACTTTTTTTTCTCTCAGATTTGCTTTTTCTGTTTCACACTGACTAGAAAACTGATGTCAAATTCTGATTGATGGATGTTCCTTAAGGAGTTTATATGAGACTAAAAACAACGCACAAAGAGATTAGAGTGCAAAGTGTATGTCAATTTATGGCCATGAAAAAGATGATTTCCCAGGCTTCCCTGTTGACATGTAGAAAAAAACACACAAGTACACACATGAAGAGCTACATGTTCTGATAAGTTGAAGGGCCTTCTTTGTTTCTTGGCATTGATTAGTGCTTCAGCTGTGAGGAAAGGACAGACCAATTTGTCAAAAGTGTGCATGGAGCTAATCACATCAAAAGAACTGCTACCCAGGCTAATATCAGCCCATGAGCAGGACGCCTCATTCATTAGTCTGCATCTGCAGGACAAATCACTTCCATGCTGACAGACAAAAGAAACACACAGGAAAGCAAGATGAGGCAGGAGAACTAGGGGTGCCTCACTCACTGAGATAAACAATAAAATATCTGACTTGATGAATACAAAATAAGATAACATTTAACCTTCTATTTTCCATGCACTGGTCTACACTAGAAATCTTGTGCTAAGTAAAATGGTGTCGTTTTTCAAACTGAAGCAATCATTTGTGTCAAAAACAGTAAACATCAAAAACAACCTACTTTTTTTCTGTGGCATAGCTTCATTTGAAGTCTCTAATTTTCTGCTTTGTGAAAATATAATGGAACCGCAACTAACAATTCACGCCAGCTTCATCTGATAATTATTATAAATAATAAATGCTGATAAGAAAATCCATTACGTCAAAACGAATATATTTGTCTTCTCCCTTTGCAATTTTCTTAGAGACAATTCATCTTCATTTTGCTCATTGTGTGACAGTGTGCCATGCAGCACAGACGTAATACATATTACAAATAAAAACACAAATAAGACTAATGAATGCTGAGGAAATACCAACATATTAATAATAGATGAGTATATAAAGTATGGAATTTAATGAAGAATGATTGTTTACTTTCTTTGTCATTTGAGTGACATCTTACCACTAAAAACTGACCAAATGCAGACACAAATTGCACTTTCAAAGGCATAAATTTACACTATTCTAACTGCCACAATATTATGCACCTATTAAAACACTAATTTATGATGCCCACCTAGCAATAACAATAGAGCTAAATGCCACACAAAGGGAGACGCGGCTTCATCTGCACTTCTCTTTGTTTTGCCCCAGAAATATCATGTTTTTTTTGTTTGTCTCAACTGTGCTGTTTTGCAATTTGACCAAAAAGTTCTTGGTCATATCTTCTCACAACACATTTTTCTTTGAGTGTGCCATGTCATCTACATACTTGTGTGGAACTGTGAATGACAATTATTCTGACTTCCTTTCAATATGAGCCTTCTTCTTGTCAGAACTAATATTTATTTTGCAGAGGGAATTTTTTTACCACCTGAGTTGTGGCTCTCCACAGCTGTTCTGGAGTAAACATTAGTCTTTATGGCTACTTCTGTGGTTATTGCTCCCCTTGCTTAGGTGGTCAGTTTAGGTGGATAGTTACGTAGTGGGTTTTTTTTTTCAGTTGTGTCATGGCTTCATCCAATTTACAATGACGGTTTGTGTTGTGCTCCATTAAGTGTTTAAAGCTTTGGATATTGCTTTATAATTTTACTCTGCTTCATTTCAGGGCTAGGAAAAGCTTTATTTTTGCTAACTAGGTGATTTCATCCATTAAATGTATGGGTACTTTGGCAACACCCTGTGATTTTGCATTTGCAACAGTTTTCACACATACAAGGATGCTATAATGGATTTAAAAAACAAAAAGGTACATTTCTAATCTACTCTATTAAAGTACACCCTGCATGATCAAATAACTAACTAAACAGTTGTTTAATTTACCAAATTATGAGTATGTTTTATATAAATTTAGCCAAGGGATAATGAGAAATGGCACGCTTCTCTGATGAGATGAAAATGAAGACTACAGAGACCAATCAGCTCATTAACATTGGAAAAAGAATCAACAAGCCCATCTGGTAAGAAACGAGCAGAGTGAAAACTATAACTGAAGAGTCAATAAGCTTTCATAGCACTGATGTCTGACCAGCTGTAAATCAATGGGGTAGGGGCTTCTTGTGTGCACATGCAGAGATAGGCTGCTAAAGATAAGATGCGCTGACTTCTTAACCATCTCTTTTAGCTGCAGGGGATTCTGCTTCTCTGTTCTCTCCCAGGCTTTGAAGCTCTAATGCCTCTGATCCGTCAAATATCTCCTGTCTCACATGCTGTCCAATGCACATGTACTCACAAGAAAGATGATGTGACAACACTGCAGCAAGCATAGGGTGGTAAAGGTGGCTATAGGCCTGTCTCCAGTACTAATGCAGGTTCATTAACAACTTGGTTCTGATGTGACACTTTAATGGTAGCTGGCAGCAGTGCAAGATGTGGCAGCCACAGCAATCTAAAGCTTTTGCACGTTCAAACAACAGAAATCAGATGTTACACAGTGGGGTGTGCTGGCAATTTCCAACTTTTTTATTGCCACTAGACGTGACTAATGGCCATCCACTGCTTAATCTAATGATAGGGATTGCTATATGTTAAACGCAAAAGCATACCAGTGCTGAGAGTCCAAGGGTCAAAGATGTAGTTAGGGGCTAGCGGTCCATAAGCAGTGCTCCGCAAATGCACTCGGTGAAGTCACCCAAATAATTTTTTTTTTTTTTCCTGTACTGCCCTCTCTTTATTCAAGTCTTTCCTTTTAACCCCCTACCCTACCACAGCCCGAGGGTGTCTGCCTGGGAGGCATGTCAGCATGTATCTCCCTACAGTCTGACTCTTTGCCACTGTGGCAAATCAATTCTTAATAAACCATCTGAAGGCTTCTTCTGCTATACCTTTCATTTCCCCTCCTCAAAGCTGCAGGGCAAATTAGCCTGCCAAGTGGATGATAGGGAGCAAGCAGCAGAAGAAAGCAACAGAGGGGGGTGGAGAGGGAAAAAAAACAACCCAACACCTACAATTAAATTAACAAATCACTGTTCTTAATTAATCTGGGAAATACAAGCAGAACTCTGAGTTTGAGACGTGACTGACATGTTTATAGTGCAGCTTGCATCTGCTAATGCTTGTGTTGTTGGGGCAGAAAAGCTGAGAACTAGAGGAGGAAAGGCAGATGAAAGCTTAATAAAAACTCTCCGCAGAGCCCCCTAAGCAGAATGGTGAAGCTGTTACTTAAGACCCCCCCCCCACTACCACCAGCACCACCACCCACAATACATTTCTTTGGTTTCCTCTTCCTCCCACTCTTATATCCCTGTAATTCCTCCCTTACTGAGCTTTTTACCCTCTCTTCCAACTCCACCAATCTCTTCACTCTTTCTTACAATTCCATACTCCTCTTTTCACCCTGTACCCTTGCACGTTTTGTACCTTGCATTTCCTAATGAGTTGTGGCACTGACAGCTGGATTACAACACTGCTTTGTAATCCTTTTATTTGACTATTTAGGATAATCAGCTGCACCAGACCAAAGGCTTGCCTCCTCCGTCGAGGGGCAACTTCCCATGTATGTCCATGTTTGACTCAGTAAAAGCACATTTAAAACTGCGTAACTGTGACTAAAATTTTCTAAAGCCCAGTTAATAGGAGGGCAACAAAGAGCTCATTATCTCCACTGTGCAGAAGCTTCCAAGATGCCCATGATCACGAAAGGCCACCAATACTTCACAACAAAGGTTCTAAAAAAAAAAAAAAAAAGTCTTTCAATTCACATCCAAGCTTTAAGTCAAGAAAGTAGTCCCTCATCCTTTTCTAGTGAGCAAATATTTTGTTCTCTCAAGCTCGCCTGGTCCTCTAGTGCTTGCACTCCTCTAGCATTTCTCCTCCTTCCCATCTCTCATTCCCCACCCCCACTCACACTCCCTTGCAAGAGCTTGTTCCCTCTGTGGCCACAGGATTCGCTTTGTTCTGATCATTCTCTGAGCCAGGCAACTTATCTGCTTTTCTACATTCTAGCAGGCCCAGAGGAGGAAAACGGACCCTTTTATTAGCCTCACTCTTTGCCTCGTCCTCTGATCTGCTGAAAAAGACAATAGTCAGATAAGGAGAAAAAGAAGAAAGAAGATCTGGCCAGTGTGCTTTTCAAAGTGCTGTTGGGGCCCCTCCCTAGGGTTCAGACAGCTAGCTTGCAATTCATTATGTTTTTACAAAATGTATCACAGGACTTTGTAAGCCTTAAAAAACAGAGACAAGCTGCATGAGCTAATAAAACTATGAAGTCCATGGCTGAATATTTTCAAGTAATAGTTTTGTAGGTATGTGTTTTTATAGAACAAAAACACATACCTTCACTTCCTCACAGCAGCCATCCGCTGTTTTATGGTTAAGTGGTCATTGTTGAAATAAATTAATATAATTCCAGGTTTTAGGAAGGCAAGCTCAAGGTCCATTGTTGAGTGCAATAAAACTTACTCACTTACTCTCACATTACTGAGACTGAGGAAATCCAAATAATCAGGGAACACAAAGAAATGTAGCGGTCACCACTGTACTGCTCCAGTGTTGTTTTAATTCAATGATATTCATCCTGTAACTCACGCAATCACATTTGCCATGCACCACTGTATTTATGACTTCATAAAACAAAACTATTTATGAAGACCAAGAACCAACCTGAATACAACTTCTTATTTTTTTACCATTAATATGGTCTTCTGGTTTAGTAGCAGTAAGTTTTCCCTAAAGGGCCATGTTGCTTTGTGAATGAAGTTATTTATTCTAGAGCAAATATTTTTTGGTATTTATTCTAGTTATCTTTATCAAACCATATCAAGTAGTTTGCAGTGGGACCAATTTAGAACCTTGCACAGAAAAAGACCGTTGTCCATCTCCTATTCTAAATCATTAAACTCATGGGTTGTCTAAGAATCCCTTGGGTAAAGTTAAGTGATGTATTCTATTGCAGTAAACTTAAGCGTGAGTTGTCCAATGGGTTTTAAATGTTAAAAAAAAAAAGCATTGCTCTTGCCTCTACCACAAGTAGGGAAGCTAGTTCACCCTACAAAAGTCAACTGTTAAGTGCTATGCTTGGCATCTTCAGGGTATAATAGCCCTGGGTTGACTTCTGCTGGCATAGAAAGGGTATTAGAGGTACTGATTAAAATCCATTTTCACCAACAGAGGAAAAATCAGTTTAAAAATATCTCGAGGTATGTTGTCAGGGCCTGAGAGCCAAAGCAATTGTTCTTATTTCAATTTGAGGCACACAAAACAAAAGTGTTCCTTCAAGGACCATGGAATCCAGTATTACCATCTTCCCTGTGGGTTAATTTTTCTTTTGTTTACTTATGTTTTCACTCATGACATTTTTTTCTTGCTTTGTTCTTTTCAGTAGTTATTTAGAAAGAGTTTTGTTTTTGAAGGGTTTACTGCCAGTGCAGCAGTTTGGGATCTATGGACCTGAACCACCTGTTATATTTGAACACCATGTTTCCTTCTTCAGTTTCAGTTCATTCAACCACATTAAGTGATAAGATCAGATCATCTTTGTCATTTTATCTTGCTTCCAGCCTCCATTTGGTCCATGATTTTTTTTTCTTCACTACTGTCAATCTTTCTTTTGTGTTACCCAGCTGCTTGCAAATCTGATGGAAGCTTGCTCCTCCAGAAAAAGGTTGGACTGCATATAAGAACTCTGTGCCAACCTGCTTGCAAGCTTCACTCAAAATGATCAAGACTCATTGTGTGAACTCACAAGTTACCCACCTGGCTTCTGCTTTAATTGCTGTAAGAACTACCTGCAAGAAACCTCTGTGAACTTACCCTCTGTTGTAAATAAACAAAATCTGGAAATATTCCTAACACTAAGTTAAAGTTTGGTCTTTCAGTCTCTGTGAAATCATAAAAGACCAATCTGGCCAGCCAACAGACTTTGAAAAAAACACACAAGTAAAGAAAAGAAACACTCCACTTATTTACAGAAAAAAAATGGTCCATTATGTGAAAACTGGCACAGCTGCTTCCTTTTCTCTTGTTTTTAGTTTCACAAACTAACATCCCGCTCCTTCTGGCAGTAGAGGTCTCCAACGCTCCAGCCCAAATTAACAAAGGAGCTCTAAAACCCGTCAGTGAGCTCCACTGAAGGAATATTGTTTTAAGTCTCCACGGTGATCAGCCATGGACCTCACTGGTACATTTCTGATTTCTCTAAAGTCTCCTGCTGGGTGTTTCTTCACAAAGGCCCAGCATTAGGTTGGGCAAACTGGAAGAATTAGTTTTGCCGTTGTAAATTGTTTCACAATTAAAAGAAATACTGAAATTAACACATTAACCCTGTAAAGCCTGACCCATCAAAAAATAGTCAGAAAATTCTAATTTTTTAGAACTAGGATCTTTATGAAGCC